>JAEMON010000013.1:21710572-21726843 GCA_030264115.1 Lygus lineolaris
TGTTTTTTGAGGTTTTCGGTGTAAATTACCATCCTAAACATATGAACATATTTATGGTATATTTGGAATCAGCGTGAAATTCCCTATAAGTATCACCCACCAAATCGGTTAAAATCATTCTTCGAAAATTCGCTCATCAACTCATGCTGCATGAATGGGACTTTTTTCTATCTAGTGATGATAGCAGGCAGGGTAGTAGAATTGACCAAACTAGACTTGAATTTGATGATTGTTAATTCCCAACGTTTCTACCCAGGGTCTGGGTCCTAATCATGGGCAATCTACAAGAGAACAAGAAAATGTGGAATTATCAAACTAAAGAACATAGGTGTAAATTCTTTTATAAAAAAGTTCAATGCAATGTAGCCTTCAGAAATAGAAATACTCTTCAAAATTTAGTTCATACCCCTCTAAAATCACAGATTCCCACTGAATTAAGGAGTAATCTGGTATATTCAGTTCCTTGCAAAGGTTGTCCAACTACATATGTGGAGGAAACCACTCAATATTTAAAAAACCGGATGTCTGGACATAAATCTGATCTAAACCAGTTCAATACCAACTGCATGCTTGCCAATTACCTACTCAATAAACGAGGGGCACATATTTGATTTTAAAAACACCAAAATCCTTGACACAGACACACATGAATCAAAAAGGAAAATAAAAGAAATGATTCACATTGCCAGAGATCCTAATGCCTGCAATAAGAGAACGGATATTGAGAAGCTGAGTAAAATCTACTCAAATATAATAAGATAAATAGGTGACAAAACATAACAATATACTTACAACCATTCAACGACATACATGACATACAAACATACCCCTGCATACATACATACTTCCCCTCTGCATTCAAACATACAACATCTCATTCTCAAACAAACACCCTCATGCGCACCTTGCACCATCCTTTGTCAGGCACACCCATCTCACCAGACATAACCTTATGTCCTAGCTGGACCTCCATCGTACGACCATGCTACCATCTATGGTCGTACTACCATCGCACGAGTCGCGTATTGGTCGTACGACCAAAATGTCTGTCCTAACTGGCGAACGTCTATTTGTGCGACCGGGCGTTGAGGGCCAGTCGTGCGACTTGTTCCTGCATTTTGTTCGACCAGCAGATTGTTTCCAGATGTTTCCGTTTCCCACACATTGCTGCTCGAAAACAATCGTTAATAAACTCTTCCTCAAAATCCATTAATTTTAGCGAATTTTTGAAGAAAATGAAGCTATTGCACTGGCTTCAAAATTTTAGTAATGCAAATTTTTGGAAATTATCTTCATGGAAATCCGTTTCCGATGAGGAGTCAACAGGTTCTTTTGTGAAGACTGGATCAATCTACTTTAGGTCCAGTGGCCCAGTCTGCAATGATTAATGAAGTTCCATTCATGCAGCATGAGCTGATGAGCGAATTTTCAAAAAATAATTTTAACCGATTTGGTGTGTGATTCTTATAGGCAATTTCACGCTGATTCCGAATATACCATAATTATGTTTCTATGTTTAAGATGGTAATTGACACCAAAAATTCAAAAACACGTCTTTTAAAGCGATTTTTGACTCTAAATTTTCAAAATGTAACCCCTTGGAGTACTCCCAGAATTCTGGCCAACGAACTCATCCTTTCTTTCGATATTATTGAAATTTAAAGAGTTTTTTGGATTTTTTATTTCGATTCCAAGGCCAGATATCGTCTGGAGTGACACATGTAATTATATCATATCACTCCAGAAGTTATTCTACCCTGAAATCGAGATAAAAAATAAAAAAAAATAAAAAAATTCAATAAATCAATAATATCAAAAGAGAGGATGAGTTTTGGGAAAGAATTTTTGGAGTACTCCAAGGGGTCAAATTTTGAACATTTAGAGTAAATTATGGCTACAAAACGGGCTTTTTGAGGATTTTGGTGTAAATAACAATCTAAACAAGAGTAACTTATGGCATATTCGGAATCAGCGTGGAATTCCCTGTGATAATCACCCACCAAATCGTTTAAATTTCAATACAATTTAACTCAGCTGGGCAAAACACCACCGACTATCGCACGACCAATGTAAATCCGACCAACTCGAATTGATCGGATGCATTTATCCAACTGCGGGTAGCACGACCGGCTGGAAGGCCAAAGCAGGAAGGGACACTTGCCTTCTCGCATGTGTGTTTGTTCTGTGTACGACTGTCCGATCTACACAATGCGACCTAGAATCAAAGTAATCCGATCGTTCATCCGCATCGGGCGACTGTTAGGACACCTAGTAACTTCTCAATATGTTTGATAAAACTTTATACGACGTCGGATTATCGGACCGTCGCATGGTCGTATGATGGTCGTACGATGGAGGTCCAGCTAGGACATAAGGTTAGACTACTAGACACAACACATGACATACTTGCTTACATACTTGCTTGACATAGGTTGCTTTCAATGTCAACTCTTGTTTTGTTTTCAATACCTTCTCTGGTTTGTGAACACCTTGTGTAAATATTTTGGGGTTAACTCCTTGTTAATACTCTTCAATGTGCCTACTCCCTCATTCAAATTCAAATTATCCTCCTTGGTAAGTTATTTATGCTTCTTTTCTTTTTGTTTGCTGTTTCCTTGTGCCTTCAGCTAGCTTGCCGTTTTTGGTCCTTGTTTCTAACTTTTTGTGGTTTATCTTGTTAATAGCTCCGAAGATGCTATACAAATATAGCGAAACGTCAGCATGAAAGTCTAGTTTTCATTCAACCCTACCGACTCTCAAGAAGCACTAGTTAGTTACTTGTTTTGATCGCAGTGAAGAACCCCTGAATAGTTAACAGTTAAATGCTGTTGAGTATTTACAAAGTATGGATTGAAGGTAACGGAATAAGTGATATGAATGTACAATAAATAGTGACTTAACTTACATGTTAGTCTGAAGTAGTCGCGAGGGTGGTAGGTACATAAAGATAATTTTTACAACAAGTGTACCAACTGTGATGAAATGCACGAGTACGGAGATACTGTTTGGTCAATTCAACTACCCTGCCTATTTAACCGTTGATTCGATCATGATGACACTGATAGTGGACCATCTAGCACTAAACCCACACAATTCCTGAAAATTTGATTGAAATCGGATCAAAATTGTGGAAGTTATGGCTGGGGCAAGAAAATGTTCACAGACAGACACCAAACCAAATTTATTTGTTCCTGAAAGGCAAAGGCAAGTGGAAATTTTGATTGGAGCACACAAATTTTCATTTCGAAAGAGAAAACAAAGCTTCCGCGGCCATGCAGACTCGGAAGCAATGTGTGGAAGCAGAATTATTTAAAATCTACAACATTTGCCTGAAATCGCGTTCATTGGGTCGTAGCCTTCTTCCACGACGGGTGCGATTAGCTAACACCTCGTGAAGGTTCACTGGAGATTAATCTTGAGGGATTTAAAACCGGGTCTGCGCCCCAACGGACCCCATTTTGGTATTCACGGTCCATCGGATCCTCGAAGCCCCAATCTTCACTCTCGCTTTCTTCATTTCCTCGTTCGAATGTAAAACAATCCCGCGACGTTGAAAACAACTCGAAATGGGTGTTGGTGGCTTTTTCAAAAATGCTGTGGTTCGTTACATCATTCTGAGAAGTGAAAATGCTTTTGTGCAACGAAAGAACTTCGTTGGTGGAGGTCAGTGAGTCTTTCTGTTCCCACAATCCTGGGCAGTACGTACTGGAATCATCTCTCTATTAATGATAAGAAGACCAAAGTTCTAGTTTTAGCGAATTTTCGAAGAAAATGAAGCTATTGCAATGGGTTCAAAATTTTAGTAATGCAAATTTTTGAAAAATTTCTTCATAGAAATCCGTTTCAGACCATTCTAAAACGACTCCTGAAATGAATTGAACACTTTTACGTAAACATACATATGAAAAAGTGTTAAATTTCAGGAGTCGTTGTAGAATGGTCTAAAACAGATTTCCATGAAGAAAATGTCAAAAATTTGCATTAAACAAATTTTGAAGACATTGCAATAGCTTCATTTTCTTCGAAAATTCGCTAAAAGTTCGGGTGAGTCTGAACCAATCAGACTAGTTTCTACTGCCAAGTCCAAACTGCTATACTAAGGTCCATTTGTATTCCAGTAATTTATTCGATTTCTTCATCATTTCGATGTATGAAAATGAGCGCATTTACTCAACTTCAAACGGAAATGGAGGTCTTTTGCGACGACCTTGGCGCCTCTCACTTCGAACTGGCGTTTTGAAAAGTAAAAACAAACACTAGAGGTCGCCCCCGCTCGTCGGCACCTTCAAGTCGGTAGGAAAAGAAGGCGCAAGGCCGGTGGCTGAGCTGACCCGCCCCAATGACCCGCGGGAGGGCGTGGGCGAATCTGGCGCAACGTGTCCTGGGATCAGGGACTACCTGAGATCTCGGCAGGAGAGAAGCCGAAGGCCACCACCCGGATATTGGGCTGCTTGGCCGACAAGTGAAGTTCCTACCTGGATTTAGACCATGCGATAGTAGATTTACTTCCCCAAATTACGTTAGTCTTCCATCTTATGGAAGATCTATGAGAATAAATCGACTCTCACAAGCGCACTTGTCGTAACCCACAAAATCGTAATTTTATAGGAGAGCCGAAAAATTTAAATCATCTCTACCTGGACCTCTTGTCGTAACCAGATATTTTGCAACGAATAAATTAATGAATAAAATTCGAATTTTTTGGTCAAACCCCAATTTGACAGCAAAAAACGTTTCAAGACAGCAGAAAAATCCATTCCTTAGGTATTCAAATTGGAATGAATCATGCCATTGATCTGGAACGTCCTCACTGAACTGAACTCAGAGAAAAATGAAAGCGCTGCGTAAAACTTGATAGGACATTTATTTTATTATTTTGATTCAATCAGTAGCTCTTCTCATGGGTTGGTATTCAATGCTAGTATCTACTTCAAATCAATAAGTTTATTATTAAATCAAGTAATCATCTCATCTTAATGTCCAATTGATTTCTGCATTTAAGAGGTTTGTCAGTTTGTATAATGTATGTGTTCCAGACAAAACTGTAAGAAATTATGGTCCGATTTCCATGCGATTTGATTCAGGGATTGTACGGGCCTGCCCCTGTATGGTTCCCCATTATTATCATCGTCCTCGGGCCACTAGTAGAATGTAGGTACGCATGCGCAAACTTTAAATCTGTTGTCGCATGCATCACTCCGGAACTAGTTACACCAATTTCGGTGAAATTTTCACAAGGAACCGTTGTAGGTACACGTTAAAAAGTGAGGGAGCCACCCACCTTGATTGACTATTTTATTTGGGTAAACAATAGGGGAGGGGTTGGGAACCTGAGAAATGAAATCAATGTACCATCCAATTATCCACTTCGAAAGAAAGGAAATCGTACATAATACCAATGTATGACGATCTCGACCACTTCAAATTAAACTATGTTTTGGGGGATCTTGAGGGTTGGTCCGAATTGAGAAGACTCCTTTACGCCGACGTTTCAAACAATTTATTGTTCATCTTCAGGGCTGTAAGAACCCCAAAGAGATTAGCCTGGTACAATACATTATAATATTTGGATGGTGCATAATATATTGTTATGGACAACTACTACTGGACTGCAAATACACTACAACAACCGTTCAATAAAAAACTATGCAGTAAACACCACCTACTACACAATACATAGGAACCAAGATTGTTCAGGAACAATGATTGTTCCTATGAAGGAACAATGATTGTTCCTATGATTGTGTAGTAGGTGGTGTTTACTGCATAGTTTTTTATTGAAGGTTGTTGTAGTGTATTTGCAGTCCAGTAGTAGTTGTCCATAACAATATATTATGCACCATCCAAATATTATAATGTATTGTACCAGGCTAATCTCTTTGGGGTTCTTACAGCCCTGAAGATGAACAATAAATTGTTTGAAACGTCGGCGTAAAGGAGTCTTCTCAATTCGGACCAACCCTCAAGATCCCCCAAAACATCGGACATAATCGCAAAAAAGAATGTGGGGTCCGACAATCGTGTTAGGGTGATCTGATGTCGTACGCCACACAATTATGAATCAAAGTCCCATTTTGTGGGTGACGACGTTAGTAGTTGGTATGTGCATTTGTCGTAATCCACAACGCTAGAGTTCCCATGGTGTTTATTGCAATAAGGAGGTTCGTTACATTAGTCGGAAACCTCTCCAGAGGATGACATTTATGTTGGTTACGACAAATGCGTCTAAGAGAATAAATAAAATGACTAAAGTATAGTCAGACCGTTGTAACCTGGCACATGGATTTAGGTAGAAATCGTGTACTCTCATGGCAGAAAACATCGGTCGGGGAAGACCGGGTCTCGACCCTTATTATTATATTATCGGCGGGGTTTTACGGGGTAAACGATGTTCTGAGAATAGGAATAGTAAGGGTTTTCCACCCTCTCGCCTTTCGGACGCGCCAGGCCCAAGTGGCAGGTTACAGCGGTTTATCTATAAAAGTAGTAACCAACAGTTTGTTCAAGTAGAGTTTCCTCGTTGGTTACGACAAGTGTTCTTCAAACGTTAGAATTTTCGAAAATTCAGGATTTAAGGGAAGGTGGAGAGGGAAAACGGATTTTAAGGTACTGAACGTTTTCAGATCAGGCTGACACTCAGGGGCAATGCTCCCAAGATTCTCTAGTACACGTTTCGACAAAAAAGTCATTTCAACCCGGTCTAGACGTTGTGTAATAATTGGCAAGATCAGGCGACAGACCTTGAATGGACTCACCATCCCAGGAGCAGCCATAGAATAGGCTGTAAAAAGAACAAGCGGGAACTGGGTCGCGAGCGACCCGGGCGCTACCTGTTAAGAGCTCGGACGTACCGTCACAATTGTAAGAATATTTCTCTGAATAAATTTGAAGTGAATTGAATTCGTTTCCGATTGCGGCACGGCGGTCTGAGGGGAGCAGGGAAGTCCAATTTGGCAAACAATTCTGGTGCTTCGACAGCTCCATGCATGACCTTATGGAGGAAAGTCATGTCAATAACTCTCCCTCTGTCCTCAAGGGTATCTAGCCCTAACAATCTCATTATGTCGTGGTGAGGAATGGCGTAATCGTCTGCTGAGAACATGTTTTCGAAACGGTACTTAGAAAAAACCATTCGGAGAAACTTTCGCTATAATCCTGACATATTTGTGTTCCTGGCAGTTTGGAGACCAAATTATGCTGGCGAACTCAAGTATTGGCCTGACAAGGGAAACATATAACAGGCGAAAGACCTGCACTTCACTCATGCCACTCGTTTTACACCATTCCAGAAGCTCTTTTAGTGCTCTTTGTAGCATCTAACTGAGGACAACCGATCCAACCGGAACAATAATTTCGAGATCTTCAGGGAAAAAAGAGACTGGGAACATCTACTAGCTTATCATTCAGATCGTCTATGAGAATATTGAACAATATTGGGCTTATATAGGACCCCTGAGGAACCCCCGACGCCAATCCTATGGATAAAGTTGGACCAATCTGATGAACATATCGCATGCGGTTGTCTAGGTAGCTCGTAAATCGTTTCAACATACTACTGCCGATTCCCAGGCATTCCAATTTGCTCTACAGAAACGTATGGTAGGTACACCTTGTCGAACTCTTTATAGAAATCGGTGGTTATACCAGAGTTCAAGTTTGATGATAATTCCCCATTGGGGAATGATCATCAAATTTTTTTATTTTATTTTCTGAAAGGTAATGGCTTAAAAGAAACAATATTAAAGTCGTCGAGCAAAAATAATGTATCTGTAATTTTAGAAAATTTATTAAAATTTTCATTCTTGTAATATGGCGGGAAAGTTACGTTGAAACGGGTGTCGTCAGTAATTGCCCGAAGCCGTCCATGCCTGTCAACCAAACAAAACTGAAAACGGAAAATCTCCCAAAACAACACTGTTTTAGCTCCAGATTAGTGAGAATATGATTAACTTAATTAGATAATTGATTGAATTAATTAATTATTAATTAATAATAATCAATTATTTAAATAAATTATTATTTCACTGCTCCCTGCGTGCTCTCAGAACATTCTCTTTCAGTTGTTCTTTTAGTGTGACGTGTAACCGGGTGTCTGAAGGGCCCTCGGAATGCCGCCTATTTTTCAAACAGCTGAGATTTTATTCAGAATTTTCTCCACACCAGAACGATAAACTATTTTTTTCTTCGTATTAACAGTGTTACCTTATTTGATTCCAAATAACAATAGAAGAGCGGAAAAATTTTGATTTTCTCATACACCATCATTCCCCATTAAAATTAACCCAAACAATTTGAGTTTTAGGAACCAATTTCCACTGTTCCGACATCACTTGAACAAATAAATCGTTCAAAGTGCATATGAAAATCATCGTTGCGATTACGTCTAACCGGTCGCTGATACGTAGATTATTCTTGATTGAAGGTCCTTTCCCAAGGTCGCTCGGTTCGCACGTTTATCTTTACAACGGATCTCGATTACCTATTACAATAATTTCAAGTCCTTCGTAAGGCGATCCAACTCCCTTGAACCCGAAGTAAATTGCACTGTCGCTTTTTATTATTATTAGTAAGAAGAGGCGATTCTCAGGAAAAACTAGTTTGCCGTCGAACGCCCGGCGGAAATCAACAAAAAGACTAATTCGGCCGATAATTATTGTTCTTCTTCAGCCTCGTTGAGGGTGTTTTCAGGCTCTTTTTTTGCGTTATGGAGGGTTATTGTGGGTAATAACTAGTTTTTACGTTCAAAACTGACTGTAATGAGTTATAAACGTTGAGCGCAGACTTGAGGTGACAAAGAGGTCGTTGGAGTTGCAGGAGCGCCATTTTGCTTCGTTTGATGGTTAATTCACGGTTCAATAAGAGTTTCAGCCCTTACAAAATTGGTTGTGGAGAGATTGATTGATTGAGAATGGAAATTCAATATTGAGAGGTAGGAGAGTAAACAGAGAGTTTCGTTTTTTTGTTTGAAATACATAAATTTATAAATGATAATTTTATAAATTATAAATAGGGTAGGTACATTTCATGTTTACAAGACGTCCATGCTACGTTTTATAAAAGCTACGCTTTATAAAACAGCAGTTTTATAATGGCCAATTCGTTCAAGTTTTAAGACTAATCTTGATGTTTCTTTAAAATCCAAAAAATGCTTCTTATTGAAGTTGAAATTTAATTTTTTATTTAATTATGCGTTTTATTCAACCGTCCCAAGGATCATGAGGACTGCGAATCGCCTTGACTTTTATATGTTTATCGTCAATTTTGCCAAATTCATTCGACAGGTTTGCGCTTTGAGAAACGATTAGTGCATTAGATTTAATTTTTCCAGGAGCCTTATGTTTTTTTAAATTAAAATAAGATTTATTACTATATAATAACTTGGTCATGAAAATATTAATTGGTTCATCGTGGCAAAATAATAATTTAAAATTCGTAATTGGGCTTTGCCCTTTAATTGAATAAATAAATAAAAACCAATGAATAACCAGATGGATTTTTTTGTGTGCAAATTTATGTTTTGTTGAGTTTCAAAGATTGGCTTGCGTTGTGAGAGTTTTCATTGTTATTTTCAATTGTATAGAAAATCGTTAGGTATTCGTTATCTTCCATTTGGCGGGCGCCCAACACTCGTAGGCACTGTTTCTATTTTTCCAGAACAAATTACTTCTTTTCTTCATCTTTTATTTGCTTTCTAATTCAAGTTCGATGCTTTGTAAGCAATTCTGTAGAAATCCCGTAGAAATCAGCGTCATGAAAGTGCGTAGCGGCCTCGACAGCACGCGATGTGCGCTGGTCGTTTGGAGCTCGGCCAGATCGTGACCTCCTCGTCTTCCATCAAAAGTACCAAACACCGTCGTGTCCTCTTCGGAAACGCCAGAAGAAAATAAATAGGTAATTACAGAAGTGAAAACGACTCCCTACGCGCTAGAAAATCCTGAAATTCACAATTGAAAGCGGGACGTGAGAGCTATTTCTCTCCGATTCACCGCAGTACAGCAGATCTTATGCACTTATGGTAATTTTATTCTACAAGAATAAATGATAATAATGATATTATAATATCTCCTTCGTCTACTAGTTGCTTTCCAAAATTTTCTACTCTTTTTGAAAAACGTAAAATTCGAATATCGACATCCTTGTGAAGCACATCTGCAAAACGTAATTCGTCATGTTTTGAGAATTGGAAATAAATAGGTAATTACAGAAGTGAAAACGGCCCCTACGTGCTGGGGTAATTACCTTAAAATTCCGGCGGGTCGGAATTTTTCATTTTTGATTTCAAATTCAGATTCAGCACCCTTGAAAACCCTGTAGGTCTAATTTTCAGCTCAAAATGTTCATTAGGTTGGCAGTTATACGGATGAGAAGATGACGAGTGACGGCATCTATTCAGAGGGGGCCAACAGGCGGGCGCGGGATGGGTGACGTCATCTAACGACGATTTTTACGGCACTCGTTTTCGCTTACTTCTAATCATCGGATACCCCACATATAGCACCTTTTTGGAAAGCTCTCAATGAAATCTTCCAGTTGAACGAATAAAATGGAGTAGCCGGAATTGCCCATTGTTGGGAAAACTAAAAAAACTTCCAAGTAATTTACGTTTCGTACTTTCTATTCCCCCGTTTTTTCTATCCTTTTCCCAAAATGCCTACTAAATGATTCACCAAAATAGAAGAAGAATAAGGGATTTTTCCGTAGAAAAATGGACAAATTTCTTTATTTACGAAAGCATTGGACAAATTTTGAACAAAACTTCTGACTCATGTTCTCTAAGAATGGGGGAAATTTGAGCAATTTTGATGAACTTTTCGGGGACTGATTGAGTCTAATCACCGCTATGTATTTTTTGTATTCTGTCTAATTATGACAATAAACTCTCATTCATTCACCATCTGACTGATTGCGAAAACGTTTAATTGTCCACGGTAGGTATATGAGGAAACTATACTGCCAACCCAACTTGGCAGACGTTTTTATGGTCTCTCTTCTGTCTTTCACTTCTTTGCAAGAGAGTTCGCATTATTTTTACCGTTACAAACAATAGCCGAAGGGACGACAAACAGCGCGCTTTACGACCTTCGAGCCTCGAAATTTTTTGAACTTCCCAAAACTGGATTTTCATAAAAGCAAAAACAGTTGCTCGACAACTCAAAAATTACGACCGCCTTTTTAACAAACACACTAATTATTGACCTTCCTCGAACGAGTTTTGGGGAAACCAGGTCAGTACTGTTGTTAACTGAGGGCCGAAAGTACTTTGAAGAGGTATTTGTACGGTGATTAGCTCTTCAGAACGGCAGCTCTAATGGGATTTGACTCGAGCACAAGCCGACATTCTTCCTACGAGTAGGTATAACATTTGAAATAAGTTCCTACATTCTACTCAGGAGTCGTATAAGGCTAACTATAAGGCTAACTGCTTATTTTTCCATCTCTTCCGCGTTCTGCAATAAAATCTATAATCAAGCGAGATGAAAGAACGGCGCCGTTTACGGAGTTTTCTTCGCACGAAGAGGGAATGTCGGAGGAAATCGGTCTTTACTAACAATTTTTTGAATGATCCTCAAAATAAATTGTCCGACTATAAATTTGTGGAACTTGCACGAGTGAAGGAACTGTGCGTCCTGGACCTCACAATTGTATTTAGGCGCCCTCACACCAATTTAGGCACTCCGGATGCCGATTTTCAACTCGAAATCACGTCTGGTTTGACTGGAAAACCCGGCGGTTGAAAGAGAGCCCCTGAAGGCAGGTCGGTTAAAATTACAATAGGAAACTGTTTTCGTGCATCAGATACCCCTCAAGTTGCACCTTTTTGGAAAACCCTCATTGAGATCTTTCAAATGGACAAAATTCCCAAGTCATTCAGCATGGGTTGAGCGAATTTCCAAAGGATCGTTTTAAGAGGGTAATTCCAAAATGTCCTTAAAAATGCCACAATCTAGGCTGCTGATGAGTTTATAGGAACTCCTTACTATAACATTATTATTGCTTAGGATCAATGAGTTGAAAAGAAGTTGAAAAACAAATAACCCCTCCCCCCTCACCTATCACCATGTTAGCGTGGAACAGTTTTTCTCATTTTTCTCATCCAATTTCCAACAGATTTTGATGCGGTTGACGGCATTCATCCTGTTTTATCATTCTCTAGGAGGAAGAGGTGCCTTCATGCCAATTTGAATTTAAAAAAAAGTCGTGAAAAATGCATAATTACGAAATTAAAATTGTACAAAGCTGGTCCCCCTCGAATAACAAGAAGAATGCCGCAACCCGCATCAAAATCGGCCAACAGTGTCTGAGAAAAATGGTAAAAACGAATTACATCAGTTCCTTAGCCCCTGACGTACTTATAGGAAATGTTGTGCTGATTCCAAAATATACCTTAATATATAAATGTTCCTATGTTTAAGATGGTCGTTCAATCCAAAAACCTTGAAAACACGTTTTTGAAACGATTTTTGACCCTAAATTTTCAAAATTTTACCCTTTAGATAAAATTAGAGCAGGTACCTACTCAAAAATGTTGGCCAACGAACTCATGTTTCTTGTTATTATTGGCATTTATAAAACTTTGAAAAAACTCCACACAACAAATCCTACGAAGAATGACTAATAGGTACAACGGTGCCAGATGTAGGGAATTTCAGTTTTTTTAAACAAAAATTACATCTTTTTTAAATCGGTTAAAATGGCTGGGGGAAAAGAAAAGGGCACTTTTCGTGGAATGCCCCCCCCCCCCCCCCCCCCCCCCCCCCAATAGGGATGGAACGATTCGTGGAGTAGGTACCTAGGTAGTAGGTACCTAATTGAAATTATGGCTAGCTTTTCTTCGTATTCGCTTTTTGTTGGAAAATAACCAGCAATAGATTAGGAGGGATTCTATGAAAACTGGAATGGAGAGGTAAGATTCTTTGATGCATTCTAACCTTTATTTGAAAATCTAAACGTCTCGTATTCGTCCTGTATGTTGGGAATTAAATTCATAAAAACTGTTTATGCAAATTTCATCCAAAATTTAGCTTGTACTCCTGCAGACGCTTTTTTAAAGTACTGCCTATTGAACGATTGCACCTGAAATCTCGTATTTTACACGTGTTTTACTGCACATTTTTCGGTTTATACGGCATATTTGAGAAATGTATGCTGCACAAAAATCCGGTCCCTAATAATGACGTATAGCTAGCTGTATGTTGTATAGCTTATGTAAGTAAGTAGAGTCGGATTGAATGACAATTTTATAATAGATCGTACAAATCAGTGGGACGTAGGCGTTAGGTACCTCTTGAATCCTTGACTGCCAGTGCCTAACCCGAATTTCCCCTTCATCGGTCCTTCCACGTCATACCCATTGTTCGCCAGGCTGAGATAGATCAGGAAGGTACACTTTGTTCCAAGAAGACCGCATTCCTCGCTTCGATGAGTAACATCCATTACGGACAAGCAAAAAAGAAAAAAAAGAGCTACCGTTTCGAAACTATAATTTCAGGGACAACGGCTAACGATTTTATCAAGTACTACAACTCCTAAGTAGGTACTTACTACTGAAACAGGGAGTGAAGGTCATCGGGAGCGTCTTAAGAGTGCAGCTCCCGCATGCGCAAGGGACTTCGTTGAGATTTTCCTGGTTAGCTCCCAATGGTTGTCCTCAGAAAATGTTATGAGTTTCGTTGTCTTGTTTATATGTCCTTATTTCGAGTTTGGTCGGAAATGGTAATTTTTCGGATTTTTAGACGGTACTCCAGTTTCAAAGAGACCTTGAGGTGGCCTTCGAGGATTCTGCCGAATTCGTAGTCCAAATTTCGAGGTGACCACCTCAAGGCTTCCTTGAAACTCGAGGATCGTCTATAAATCCCACCTCAAGCTCCCACTCCAAATTTATGGGACAATGTTGGGTCGATTCCGAATATGCCCCATGTCCGTATAGGTAGCTATACCTCAAACAGCAAATTATCTCCGAAAACATGAAATAAAACTAGAAAATTCACGTTTTTGACCTTGGGAGGCTCCCTAAATTATTAAGAGTACTTGAAGACCTGAGAGTTTTGCGTCGAATGAGACCAATTCCAGCCCACCAACACCGTAGTCATGACTTTGAGTGATTTTTAAAGTCTTCCTTTTTCAGTCGTGAACACGAAAAAATTTGGGAAAACTTTGGAAAATCACCAAAAATTATGGCTACATTGTTTGTAAAAAATATACAACAAAAAAATCCTACGAAGAATGACTAATATATGCCCAGATGTAGGGAATTTAAGTTTTTCGGATATGGTCATTTTCTGGCAACAAATAAGGGCGGGATTTGTAGACGGTACTCCAGTTTCAAGGAGACCTCGAGGTGGCCTTCGAGGATTCCGCCGAATTCGTAGTCCAAATTTCGAGGTAACCACCTCAAGGTCTCCTTGAAACTCGAGGATCGTCTATAGATCCCACCTCAAGCTCCACTCCAAATTTATAGGAAAATGTCCGAATATACTCCATGTCCGTAATATGTCCGTAATATTTATGACATCGAATAGCTAATTAGCTCGGAAATATGAAATAAAACTAGAAAATTCACGTTTTTGACCTTGGAAGACGCCCAAAATTAGTATCAAGACAAGTTGAGGACCTGAGGTTTTGCGTCAAATGCGACCAATTCCGCTCACCGCAGTCATGACTGTGGGTGAATTTTAAAGTCTTCCTTTTTCAGTCGTGAACACGAAAAAATTAGTATTAAAGTAGTAAAAACGGTAAACTTTGAAAAATCACCAAAAATCATGGCTACTTTGTAGGAAGTTGGAGTTGGTCTCATTCGACGCAGGACTGTCAAGTATTCAACAAACACTATTTTGGGAGGTTCTAATGGTCAAAACTTGCAGTTTCTAGGGGTTTTAAAAGAAAATTTTATGTTTTCGAAACTAATTACCTAGCTAAGTATTTTATGTTTCCGGAACATGGGGTATAGTATAATTCTGAATCAACGCAGAATCTCTTATAAAAGGAACGGCGCTTGGTTTTCGCAGAAAAGTGGCCAGTTCGCCCTGACTCATATTGATTGGCCCAATATTGGCCCCCAGGTCAAACTATTCTTGCGATTTAAGCGCTCTCATATATATGTCGCACAACCTACATCATGGCGGATGGACTTTCCATGCATCTCCCAGGCTGTTGGGGTCCAATGTGGTCCTTACAAAAAACCGCTATTTTGTACAAATTTACTACCAAAAATTGGCACCTACCTGTATTTTTGATAGATTATACAAACAAAAAACCATTTTGTGTTATTTTTCAGAGAAAAACATCTTGGCCTGAATCCAATGGCGGGGAACGTCCTACTGTATCACAACGACCCAATTTCATCAACACAATAAATAACAGTAAAAACGCGAACCACCCGAAAGTGTCACATTTTTACTTCATTCTCCCAAATTAAGATTTTAACACAAAGAGAGGAAATTTCTCCTTCGAAGCCACTCTTTAAGGAACCATTGTTTTCCTCCAAAACGGAGAGATCTCTTCTCAAGATATTCCGTTTAATGTGTGAGTGGTAAAGTCGTTATCTCGATGCGATTTCAACGTTTAGTAGAACAAAACTTCAATTTCTCGAGTTTCTCCGTAGTTTCAAGTTATTCGATTATGTTCTTAATTGGTGTTGAAAACTAGCACATAATCCAAATAAGGTGAAACAATGAGGAATAAACCAGAAGATCTGGAGAAAATGATGTTATGGGAGCCTTGATGAGAAGACCTTAAATAACAGCTGATTCTCAATTCGTGGTAGAAGGGAAAATTTGTTGTGAATTTTTGTTTCCAATCTTTTTTTTCACTTTCAACTTGAATTGCCAAGACATCCATTCCGGTTTTCATTTTATTTATTTATTTTTTAAACTTAATTCAGTTGTCAATTAGAAGGTGTTGTGGCTTGTGATTGGTGTTAATTTTTTTTAATTAAAAGCGTGGCAAGTTCATCAGAGGTTCGTTACAAGAGCACTTTGGCTAGCAAAAAAATTGGAAAATTTGGAAAACCCCTAAGAAATCAGGCTTGTGGTGAATAGTGAGAAATATTCAAGGAAAAGAGAAGAATGTTTGTAAATCGTTTGTTTACCTACGGAAATGCCGCCAATAAAATTGGAAAAGTTCCATTCATGAAGCATGAGTTAATGAGCGAATTTTAAAAGAATTATTTCAACCGATTTTGTTGCTCATTCTCATAGGAAATTTGGCACAGATTACGAATATACCATGACTGTTCTCGCCTCCGCTCGCCTCCTTTTGTTTACTTTCGATGT
>JAEMON010000013.1:21768655-21781125 GCA_030264115.1 Lygus lineolaris
ATTCGCTAAAAATCGTTGTTTTACAACCGATTTAATCGATTGATTGCGGTTCGTCGATTGTTGATTTTTCATCCCTCCCTGAAAAGTTACCACAATTTTCAAACGATTGTGATGAAATCACAAGGAGCACCCAGGTTAGATAGTCCTCTGGACCATTTGGAGTTTATGCAGTTTATGAATTCCTTTAACGAATTTCTTTCTTAAATTTCGTTGTAAGCGAATCGAGATTCGAGAACAAATCTTAATAGAAATCTTACTACCCAAGATCAATTTCTCAGGGTCGTACAAACCGATTTTGCTTAATTTTTCTGAATAATGTTATAGGAGTTCTAAATTCCATGAATTTTGTCGATTTTGGGAGAAAACAAAATTTAACCTAAAAATGTTCCATTCATGCAGCATGAGTTGATGAGCGAATTTTCAAAGAATAATGTTGACCGGTTTGGTGGGTGATTCTTATAAGAAATTTCATGCTGATTCCGAATATACCATAATATATTCCTATGTTTAATATGGTAATTTACACAAATACCTCAAAAACACGTTTTTTTGCGATTTTTGGCTCTTAATTTTCAAAATTTGGAGTACTTGGAGTACTCCAAAAATTCTGGCCAACGAACACGTCCTTTCTTTTGATTATTGACACTTTAAAATGTTTGGGATTTGATTACAAAAAAGTGTTAAATTTCAGGAATCGTTTTAAAAAGGTCTGAAACGGATTTGTTATGAAGAACATTTTCAAAAATTTGCGTTAGGTACTAAAATTTTGAAGCCATTGCATAGTTTCCTTCCTCTACTTGGCACAATGGTATACCTCGGAATGGTAGGGTCAGACACAACTGACAAGACAGATGTTGATGGAATAGTGAGTGTAATTCATACAGAGATGTACCTATGGGAAGCGGAGATGGTTTTTCTATTCGTATCCCTCACACGTTCCCTCCATTCAGAAGAAATCCGCCGGGCTCAATCTCTACTCCATGGAAGGTAGTCAGTTCACCGGTCACGCCCCGCGTTCGCCCTTCATCACGCGATCGGCGGTCGAACCTTCCCCCGAGGTTATAATGTGGGACCATCACGCCAGGCTCTGGAGGAAAGTGGATATCATTCCCATGTAATAGGAATTCCTTACGATCCCGATACCTTCTCAATGGACTGAGGTCGACGGACTCTCCGGCGATCCGTATGTTTTCAGTTATTAGTGTCTAGTTGTTTGCGGATGTTTTTCTCTTTATTTACTTGCATAATAACCATGTAAGGCCTTAGGGTTTTTAGGTGTACGTGTACATTAGGGCATGCAATACAGCGTTACAGCGGGTTTTTTGGACCTCCGATATAACGCGGTACAACGGCCAAATTTACAGTAAATCACAGCATTACAGCATCCTACACAGTAATAATATTTTTCCTAAGTGTAGTATTATTTTATTTGAATCTTATATATAAATTTATATATTTTTTTGAACGTACAAAATGATGACGAATAAAAAATGATTTATTATTATTATTATCCTCACATTTTCCCCTCCTATTAGCTGTGAATCACTTCTTCCTCCGCCATAGCGATTTTTTCAAAATATATCGATGCATCGATATTTTAACAGTATGGTTCAATTTTAGAGAATTTAGAATTTAATATCATGAGCCTTACCATAAGGGTAATAGATTTTCTAAGATAATATCTATTTACTTGTGTTATCATTAAATTCACCTCTCCTTCATAGAAGTAGACGTAGTACGTAGGATTTTTTAATCAAAGTGGAATGGGTAATTAGTAACGAGATCCAATATGACTTCAAATTGAATAAACATTCAGAAAACCAAAGAATCATAGGATTTCTTATTAATCGCTCAGGTTACTCTACTAGTTAGCATGCTGAATGGTGTGATTCAGCTCTAATAGGATATTGATTTTGTTGAGCACATATTATCAGCAAAACTACTAGGTACTACTACAGTAAAACCTCTCGATAGCGAACACTAACGGGCCCAGGGGAACTATTCGCTATCGAAAGGTTTTCGCTACTGGGAGGGCCCCCTTGATATAGAATTTTTCCATTATTTTCGCTATCGAGAGGTTTCATAAAAAAAGCTGCCAGAAAGAGGTAAATTTGCACTCTTGCAGGTTTCATGAATGAATGAACGAATGAATGAGTTTATTGTCATCATACAGAATACATAGCGCATGTGGAGATAATTATGCAATACCAGTTATTATTTGCTATTTTTCTAGTTAAGGCTCCGACGACTATGCTGGATAGTGTAACACAGTGGCCCAGCACGGAGTTGTTCGAAAGTAGGTAACTACTGCGCTAATTCAATAGATCATATTTCTCTTAAATGATAAATTTACACGTCTACATTACATAGGTATCTCACAATATTCAGTATAAAATCTTTCATGGGTATTTCATCTTACATTCCCTGGAATATATCAGATAATAAAATGTGACACATAAATATAACTCCTTTCAAACGGCAAAATATCCAAGAGGTTCATTCACAATGAATTCTGCTATATCTTTCTTTAATTGATATTTATTTTTTGTAAATTTATTTTTGTAAATTTTTTGTAAAAAGGAATTGATTTGATCAAAATTTTTATTTATAATTTGCATACCTCTGTACTTGATGGTCATCTGAGCGTATTTATGGTGTACTTTTGGGAGCTTTAGCCTGTATGCATTGGATTTTCGTCGTCTGACGTCAGTGAAGATAACTTCTTTCTTTATTTGAACAAACAATAACGTAGGTATTTTTCGAATAAATTTGGTGAATAGTGGCTAAGTTTGGTTCCTTCGTGGTTCCTTGAATAGTGTTTCAGTTGAATATCGTCTGGGTTTGCCGAAAAGTATTTTGAGAGTGATTTACTGGATTTTAAATACTTTATCAATTAAATGTTCGAATGTATAACACCCATCATGGCTCGCACGAAACTGAGGTGAATGATTTAAAATGATCAGTATGCTTAACTTGAACAACGAACTTTTGTTACAAATCTCAAACCAAATAGGAGAGGGTTCATAACAACAAACAGATTCGCTAGTCCGATACATTAAACATTACATAAACGCTGATACATGCACGCCCCACGCTATCAAAGGGGTCTTTCGTTGATTTCCCTATAGGTACCTGTGATCGGGACCGTAAATTAACCTCGTTGCCGAGAGGTGTTTGCTAAGAGAGTTTTTTCTGTACTACATAATAGCAATTTTAGCGGTCGCAGATTCGGACGAAGAGTCAATCAAAACTTCTGAGGGGGAAGCAAAATAATTTAGTAGGTATAATTGGGTTAATGAACGTAAAAATAATCTAGGTTCAAATGAGGTTTGGAGCTCGTCGTACGCCGTAGGCTCAACTTACTTAACTTAGTGAAAGAAGATGAAAGAAAACACGTCATGAATTAACATAAAGCCCATTAATTTTTCACGAAATTACAAAACTTCTCCGTTTGGAATATTCATAAAGAAAGGTATTGCACAAGCCTGTGTAAAACTGAGGGTATATTCTCCATCGTAGGGTAGTTCAGTACCAAACTCATCACAAACTCCGAAGATTTCAGAAGCAATCATCAACATTAATTATGATGAACCTAGAAGGAGAATGCGAAAGTTTATCGTAGTTGGGATCAAGCAATGTTATAGATTCGTATTTTAGTTGATGTTGGGTTTATAAATCTTCTTCGTGGAACTAGTAACGAACCTACGTGTATTTATCAGTGAGTAACTAAAATGATTAAATAAGTTAGAAGGGAGCGGATATTGAAGGTAGCTAATTGGTCGAGGAGCGATGGTTTACACTTCTTGCCGGCGTAATCAGTAGATGGATTTTATTACCAAACTCCGGGAACATGAGAGTATATCTTGCCAGAAAACAGCAGCGCGAAGCTTCGAGGTTTTTTTTTTAAATTCAAGAATTACCTATTCATAATCCAAAAAAACTTCTAACGATATGCGCCTTATTCCTACTACTGAGGTAGAAACTTTCCTGCACCTCTTTTTTTTTTTAAATTTTGATGTGGATATTTCGGTTTATTATTTTATTATTTATCACGATTCCTTGATAATGAAGAAAAATTAGTTTTAAACTGATTAAAATTTTATGTTCACGTTTCAAAACCGAATGAAAAAAAAATCCGTCAGCCCGCATCACAGTGGGGTTGACCAATTTCAAGGTCGAGACAAGGGGTCAGCCCGACCCAATCCCCCAAATGGGTCGGGCTGACCCTTACTCTTCCTTAGCCCCTCGAAGCTCAGTTTGTGGCAAGCGGAAAATAAGTTTGAGTAAAACATGAGTTTTCCCAGCTGTAAATTGATTAAATAATTTAAAAAATTAATTAAAACATTAATTTTCTCATTCCCCAACATAAAGTTGAAGAAGAGCAACTTTTTCCGCATTTTCCCAAGGTCAACTTTTCTACTTCCTCATAAGACTGTGATGGGCATCCTGGCTGAGGATTTCCAATCTCACGGAGACATTTGAAGGAGGTTCTGATTTACCTAGCAAGAAAATTTCTTGAAGGTAACCATTGGAAAGGTAACAGTTCACAACTCAGGCGGTAGCTGCGCCCACCTTCTCCATTTCCAGTAACTATTCAATTATGAGTTGGCTCTTCAGTCGTGTAGGGTTTCGGAACAGGAAATCGCTTTTTAAAGGTGCTGTATGCTCCACGCTAACGTTGCTTCAATATTTCAAACCCTCACCTGACGCTCGCTCATTCTTGACTAGTATGCTCTGCATTTGGAGCACTTACTCCTCTTCAATATTCACGGTCTAATTCTTCACCAGTTGGTAGCTTCATCCCTGAAAAAGCGGAAACTATGCAGGAAAAGTGGGTCGTGTGATAATATAGCCTCAAGATACAACGAATGTTGATTTTCTGTCATTATTAAAGGCTTTGGTTTACAATTTTTTCTGAAATCACAAACACGCTCTTAATATTAATTTAATGCAAACCTCATCTCCATCAACATCTTTTATCAGAGCGTTTGTCGAACCGCGATTCTCACGCTCTTGGATATATCAAAACTCGGGTGTTTATAGACGGGTTTTTCCTTCCCTCACTTCTAATGGTATACAATCAAGTCTTGAAATAACGCTCGCGTGACGGGTGCATTAACTCGACTATCCTCGTAATCGTAGGAAAGGCTCATCATCCACTGTACTTTCCGGGAGGGGGGTTGACGATTTGTAGAATTTTATAGTGACAGGAACCGCACAGAACACATAATACACGTGTTCTGTGACAGGAACCGATAAGAAAAGCCATTCATTAGGTTCACACAGACCTTTGATTCCCGCAATTTTTCGCAGCTCTGGAAGTGATACCTTTCATAGAGATACTAGTCATGAAAAATGCATAATCATAGGAGTTAGGAGTTAGGAATTGGAACATGTCATACAGTCCTTCAGTGAAAGGTGTATACTCAGAATCAGCTCAGAATATTACATACAGCTTTCCGAATTGTGTTAGAATTTTTCTACTTAGGTTTAGTCCTTTTCAAATAAGGTTTAGTCCTTTTCCACTTTGGTTTAGTCCTTTTTCACTTTAGGTTTGGGCCATTTCCCCTTAGGTATAGTCCATTTCCGCTTAGATGTAGTCCTTTTCTGCTTAGGTTTAGTCCTTTTCCACTAGGTGTAGTCCTTGTCCTCTTAGGCTGAGTCCTTTTCCATTTAGGTTTAGTCCTTTTCCACTAAGGTTTGGTCTATTTCTGCTTAAGTTTAGTCCTTTTCCGCCTAGGTTTAGTCCTTTTCCGCTAAGGTTGTCCTTTTCCACTAGGTGTAGTCCTTTTCCACTTAGGTTTGGTTAATTTCCCCTTAGGTATAGTGCTTTCCATTCAGGTGTAGTCCTTTTCCACTAGGTGTAGTCCTTTTCTACTTAGGTTCAGTCCTTTCTAATTTCTACTTGGTTCAGTTACAATTCCGCAGGCAAATCACCTCCAGCTAGTGAGTGGCTCGTGGCTGTATATCGGAACAGTATTATTTTTAGTTTACGATGGATTCGCGTGGGATCAGACAAAATGGCCGACAATCCCTTCTTTAAAGTTTGTACGTTTTGCTCAACGCGACCGAGCTGCTGGGTGTCCTTATAAACTCCCATTCCATCCTCGTCGCCAAATATTGTACCCATTTTATTCACATAACGTGTAGGAATAATTTATTATGGGTGCATATGAATGATACTTGAACACTCTACTTATTATTTCAATAAGATAATGAGATTAAGAAAAAATCGGGTAAAGGAGATGGGGATGATATAGAATTACGGGCTTTCTAGGGCGAGACAGCTTCGTGGTATATTGCGGGCTCCCCATCACCCCCCCCATCCCCTCTCCCGACCGAACTAATACGGTTTGATGGCATGCGTAATTGCTTCGCATTCTCTGAATTTCCGAATTTAATGCGAGAGCATCACATCATCGTAGGTGCTTAAAGGATGAAATGGATGCGATATTCAAGAATTCGTGCAACGCGAATGGATAAGTCAGTATTCACAAACCGCAGCAAATTATTACCTACACAACGGTTTATTTGATTTTTTTCAGCGAAGAACTTATTGGTAAAATAGTACCTAAGTAGCTAATGGGGAATTTGCATGGTTTATGAATATAACTGACGTCACCGACCCCCCGCCTACCCAGGCGGGCCACCCTTTTGCGGAACCTAAATGATGTCACGAGCTCCCTTTCAACTCATTTTCTGGGCAAACCAGCCGCAATTTCAAGCTGAAAATTGGCACCAGGGGGTTTTGAAGGGCGCTGAATTCGATTTTCAGGTTCAAAATGCAAAATCCCTACCCATACAAGGATTCAAGTTCCCAATTATTATCCGAGAGTTGAAAGTCCGTTGAAAGCTTCTCAAAGAAAACAATAAATAAAACTCGGTAAGCAGAGAAAAAAAAATCGGTCTGCGTCGGACCAGACGGTGGAAGTTATACTTCTTTGGCCATTCTCATACACCCACTCACGCACACAAACAGACAGGATATAAACCACATAATTCTTGTACCACAGAAGTCTTGATAGCTCTACAAGCGAAGGAGGTAGAAAGAACTTTACGCAGAACACTTTCACTTCGATCATAAAACTATATTTCTATAAAAACTCACAGAAAAAGCCGTATGTACGTAAAATATAAACAACAACATGCTTCGGCCGCGTAAACGAGAAGAGTTCAAAATACGTCCAGTCTGGGAGGCCGGCGGCTATCCGTGGACGAGTCCAAAAAAACGGTATCCTCGAGGGGAAAAGCATACAAAAACGTACAATCGTCGATTGCTCTTAAAAATTTGCTCTTCCTTTTGAGCTTGACGCGGTTTCTCGACCAACATCTCATCCCAATGGTGTCTAACGGGCGCAAAGAAGTATAACTTCAAAAAGTTCCATTTTTGATGGATCATCCATCAGCTGATCTTTGAACTGGAATTTTGCCTGCTCTGGAAGATTTGCGGTTCACACTAGTGTTCCTTCTCTTTTTTTCGTTCAGTGAACTACCTAACATGCTCCGACAAACCTAAAATGTTATTGTTTGTTACTGATGATGGCCTAACCGTCGAAATCGATTTAACTTTGTAACTCATTATTTTCGTGGAAATAGACAACGTTTTTCTATTTAACTCCGTTTTCTTTTTACTAAAATGCCCCGTGAGGTCTCATTCGACGCTGAAAATAGTGATCTATTTGAAATAGATGCAAAAAATATACCTCCCGATTAGAAGATTTCGAGCTTCAGGGCGTTTTGAAAATGTCACCCCTTATTTCCTCTCCCTTAGAGAAGACTAACGCAATAAAGCTTACAACTAGACCCCAAATGTAGCCGGTATTAAATTTCATCAATTTTGGTCCATGGTAACTAAGCAATGGATGGTCGGATGTTTTTAAATTGTATTTCGATTATATTCGTTATCGCATCAAATTTTGAGGAAAGTTAAAATATGATTTTCGTGCTCAATTCCAAAGGTTCATAATTGAAAATTGTAAACCAAAAATGGATTTTTGTGGCCATGGAAACACATAATGATCAAGGTATTATTACTAATCGATGGGACACAACGGGTACTTGGGTTTCAGAGTTATGGCCAGAAAATCGGTCAATTTGCCCTTCTGTGGGCCGTGTGAAATCTGTGGTGACGCTAGTAGGTAATTTTCGAAGACTCCAGCTCGAGAGCAGCAGGTGCAGAATATTCTAACAGTACCTCACAACTGGTGAGATATGGTGTGATTGTTATTTCAAGAAACTGTTATTTCTCCCGAGTAGCAGGTACTTCGGGCAACGGTTCTCTTACCCCGTCGAAATGAAGGCTTCAGCTCTGCGAGCACGTACGCGGCTGTTCCCTCTCGAGTCGAATTATATTCTCGTGGAATCACCCCATCTCGCTGTGATTTCGGCAAATTGGAGGAGTCTCCTCCAGGTACAGCTCCAGCGAGGGTCCCTGCATCGAATTGTCGCTTCTCAATCCGAGATAGGGATGTTAATATCGAAAAAATATAGGTATCGATTTTCGATAATTTTAAAATATATCGATATCGGAGTCCAATACCTATGTCGTGGAATAAGTATATCAATATTGCCATGTCCGTAGTGTCTCCACTCGACTTATAAAACTTACCACATAAATTGCAAGTGGCAGACTTGTTTTCAGTTTTGACATAGATATGTCTGGTAGCCTGGAGTTTTTGAAAAAATTGTGTGACTTTTTGTCAGCCCAAAAAAGTGTAACGGAAGTTTTATATTTCTGATGCTTTTCACGTACAACCATTCGCAGGGAAATATAACTTCCTCATTTTCCACTCCATAAGAATCGTTCACAAGTTGGAAAGCTCTGAATTTATTACACATCACACCACACCTCATCCTGCCAATTTCCCCCTCCTTCCACATCCTTCAGAGGACTACAACTGGTACGAGGGTAAACAAACAAAGTTGGTAGGAGTTTTCAGTTTGGTATTATGATAGCTACCACCTACTTTCACAACGCAAGTAATACATAATAATTTATGAAGCCGGCTTCAGGGAACTACTGGACTTGTCCTTGATGATGTATAGGGCCCGAATCAGCTGAACGGCTCCTAAAGCCGCTAGACATATATTATCCAAGATCTATTGTTTTTCCCTCAACGAAGAAGTTTCTGGACGCGTTTTTGGAAGAACTTCCACACTGCAGAACTTGACAACTTCCCTTCCTCATGATAAGATAATGGATCGTTATCATGTCTTCTTCTTAATAAGCATGCATCTTCTATGCTTCGATGAATTTTTGTCTAGCTATCATTGTTTCTCATTATTATGTTATGTTAGGTATGCTATGTTATCAATTTCAGAAAACGTTGAGTAGGTATGTGCCGTGTAGGTGAGTGGTAGTCACACAAAACACCAAGGACAAAAATCGCTACAAAAAATAAAAATATTGGTTTTGATATTGCAAAAAATATATCGATATATCGTGGTAAAAAATATCGGCTGATAATATCGATATATACAGATAAAAATATCGATATTTTTTCAACAAAAATTTCAATAATATCAGAAGAAAGGATGAGTTCGTTGGCCAGAATTTTCGAAGCACTTCAAGGGGTCAAATTTCGAAGATTTAGAGTCAAAAATCGTTTCTAAAAAACGGGGTTTTTGGTGTAAATTACAATCTCAAACATGAGAACATGCATGGTATATTCGGAATCAATGTAGAATCACCCACCAAATCAAATCAATTTATTCTTTGAAAATTCGCTCATCAACTCATGCTGCATGAATGGAACTTTTTTTCATCAGAATACTGAGAATCGTTGGTGCCCTTTAGTACATGCGAAATGCACATACTTGTGAGCAAACTTATTATGAAATGAAATATTGCTACAGGTGAATTTTATGTAATTAATGTAATTCATATTCAGTTGCCAAACAATTATTCATGACAAAAATGTATGAGTTATGGACTTTGTCATTCTTACCTTGGATAGGACATCTAGAGGAGAACTGAATGAACCATCTTCTGACTTCGACTTGTCCAGAACAGGCAACTGTGAACAAAATCAACAATCAAGTTTCAATTTTATACAGAGCTTTTGTATTTTCTGACTGGATCAAACTTACCGAATGAAATGAGCGCAAACGTGAATAGGTATTCCGAAATCGCACCTACTGGTCCTCTTATTGCGTTCGAATTTGTTTTCCATGAGGGAAAACCAACCTGTTGATTCCAATTTGACCAGTCAGAGGATTGATGTGACAATATACAGGGTGGTCCCAAACCGTACCAAAATAATTTGAGGTTTCGAAGGACATATCTCGCTGATAAGAATATGCGAGAGAGCCCCTGAAAGGCCAGCACTTTCTTCGACAAAAAAAAAAAAAAAAAAACATGTTTCAACGTTTTTGAGGGTTGAAACCTTCTCCAATCGAACAAAAAACGCCTCGAAATGAAAGTTGTTGGAAGTCGAATTTTAGGTACGTCGGATGATGTACCAACCTTGAATAATTTGTGTACCTGATTTTACCACCCAATATTTTCCAAGATAAAAAAAAAAAGTCCCATTCATGCAGCATGAGTTGATGAGCCAATTTTCAAAGAACGATTTTAACCGATTTGGTGGGTGATTCTTGTAGGAAATTTCACGCTGATTCCGAATATACCACAATATGGTATATCATACATATTATGTTTCGAAGAAAACATTTTTCGAAGAAAATTAAGCTATTGCAATCAATGGCTTCAAAATTTTGGTAATGCAAATTTTTGAACTTTTTCTTCATGGAAATCCTTTTCAGACCATTCTAAAACGATTCCTGAAATTTAATACTTTTTTATATATTTATATATTTACATGCTTATATATATGTCATTCCAGACGATATCTGACCGAGGAATCGAGCTAAAAATCTGAAAAAATTTCAAAATGTCAATAATATAAAAAAAAAGGTCAAATTCGTTGGCCAGAATTTTTGGAGTACTCCAAGGGTCCAAATTTTGAAAGTTTAGAATCAAAAATTGCTAAAAACACGTTTTTTGAGATTTTTTGTGTAAATTACTGTCTTGAACATAGCAACATAATATGTATTATGTACCATATTGGTATATTCGGAATTTAGCGTGAAATTTCCTATAGGAATCACCCACCAAATCGGTCAAAATCTTTTGAAAATTCGCTCATCAACTCATGCTGCATGATTGGACTGTTTTTTGACCTTGGGAAATATTGGGTGGTTAAATCAGGTATACAATTCAAGGTTGGTACATCATCCGACGTACCTAAAATTCGACTTCCAACAATTTTCATTTCGAGGCGTTTTTTGTTCGATTGGAGAAGGGTTTCAGTTTTTTTCAGTTTAACATTCAAAAACGTTGAAAAATGGTTTTTTTTGTCGAAGAAAGTGGTGGGGTTAAGGTCCTTTCAGGGGCTCTCTCGGATATTCTTATCAGCGAGAAATTACCTATAAGGAATTGAAAAGCCCTCTGTAAGCCCATCGGTAAATATTTTCCGTGCACTTAGTCCTAATGGAAAATCCTGTAGTATTTAAAAATGGCGCAGGTAAAAAATTACCTTGGAGTGGAAATTGCTTGTCTGAAGCTGCGGGTCACCGACCTCCTGTTCCTCCTCCGGTGAACTCTGAAACAAAAAGCAATGATTAGGTTACTTACTTGGATCACACAATAAATTCATCCTCTCAAACAATAATTTATACGATTTTACTTTCCTCTGAACATGAGTAGGTACCTACCTCCTCCTATTTCTCACATTTGTTCACTTCATTAATTTTTGGTGGGATTCGATCTCTACATTAGGTAGTAAAATAATTTTGTCAACACTACTTTTCAACATCCGTCTATTTGACGGGTACCTATTATTGATTATTCTTCTGTAAAATAATAAGATAATAGTAATACTCAATTTTCAACAATTTTTCCCTCTTATTTGAGTTTTCTCTTAAGCATAGAAATTACTCATGTATTATTTTGTATGATAAGCTGAAGGATTCTTTCATTAAAAAAATAAATAAATAGGCAAGTTTCACATAAACCAGATTGATGATGTTTTGGTTAAGTTTGACCAGTTCGATAAGAGAAATTGATTTATCTTGATTATTTACGGTTCAAATTGGACTATACCTCCATAATACTGGTAGTTATTTATAGTCTGCAGGGTGGTTCTTAATTAAAGGATCTTCCCATTTTCGTCACACAAAGTAAAAATTGTTTTCAAACAGTGCCCTCCATAATTTTTGACAAGGAATTGAAATATTACATTTTCGCGCGCCGCGCATGCTAATGCTTGCTATTTTTTCAAATAGCAATTAGCAAACCCCATTTTTTTAAATTGCAGATCCGGATTCTACGCATAATTTCATGAACATTTCATGAAAATTAGACACCTCAATCGATTTTTTTCACGGTGCGCAACCCTACCAGCAAGCGCTCAATATCACTCAACCGGGAAATTGCACAAAAATCTGATTTTTGGGAACCCAGAGTGTGG
>JAEMON010000013.1:21788815-21805861 GCA_030264115.1 Lygus lineolaris
TTTTTAACCGTCTTTTGGCCTAAAATTTTTATGGGTGTAGTGTTCGAGCAAGGAACTTCGAGTCAGTTATACTTATCTACCTAGTTATCTTAAAAAAATTATACAGTTAATTAAAAAAATTATACAGTTAATTATTACAGTTCTAACGTAATAGCGAAAATAATAAATTTTTCTTGCCTCCCCCAAAATGTTTAAAAATAGTCATATTCATTAGGGACGCGTGTCGATTAAACGAATTGATTCGTGGATTTCAAATCGATGTTACCTAGGATGGTTGTTAATTAGGTAACGATTAAATTGGTTCAATTATTCAGGTTTTCCCTCGGATTTCAGGCTTCAACAATATAAATTATTTTCCGTTGTACATACGGGGAAAATGTTAATAATATACCGCAATATACGTGAATAATATCAACCTTCATTTGTTTGGACTACAGAGGCAATGAGAAATGGAAGAAAGAAGAAAAAGATGAAGAAGAAGATAGGTACTCACATTTTCTTTCAAGTTGCCGATTAATCGACTATCTTAGCCGCAATTCATCGGTATATCGATTAAATAGTCAAACATTCCGGATGCCCGATGTATTAATCTATGTTTTGTCGTTCAATACCCATCCCTGATATTTATGGTTTTTCCAGTGTATTTACAATCGATATTCGTCTAGAATGTGCGCGAATTTTGTAAATTCTTATTACTCTAAGTCGAGATATTTATATCAGTGCATGTCTGGGATTGTTTGAACGGTATACTTTTCCAGAAAAATACCGGTAGAGTAAGTATTAGGTATTTTACCCTCCTCAAAATCCAAGAAATCATCATTGGTGACTGCCAATTGCGGTAGCTCCACGAAGCAGACAGTTCTGTAACTGCGCTTTGCTAATTTCAAGGAGCTCTAGACTAATAATTAATAGTAATCTGATTACGCATCCTACCTCGAGGAGCAACTCAGAAGTCTTCTTCCACTCCCCAGCATAATAGGTAATTGTATGAGGGAACTTGGATTGCATGAGGGAACCATACAATGTGGTTAAGTGCCCACGAAGTTAGCACGTGGAAGTTTCAAGGCTCCCTTCAAGGTGATCAGAATAGGTCAAAGAGAGTCGAGATATCAAACTGAGGCGAGTTGAGTTAGCACTGATAACAAGTTGAGTTATTGTTGAGTTAATGAGATTGGGTCGTTGACGCGGTTCAGTTCACTCCAAACCGCAGGTGGGGTCGTACTCCAGTTTTTCCGATCTAAATCCGTCGTCCTTTCTGGGGAAAGCCTCGCAGCCACAACGCACAACCAGCTGTCGACGATGATGTCAAATTCAATACCTTGAAAACCTTAAAATAATAATAATAACCTCAAAATAGCGTTAGAATATCAAAGAGTGGGGTACAAAAGTTCCATTCATGCAGTATGAGTTGATGAGCGAATTTCCAAAGAATCATTTTGAACGATTTGGTGTGTAATTCTTGTAGGAAATCTCAAGAGGGTTCTGAATATACTTTATATTTATGTCCCCATGTTAAAGATAGTAATTTACACCACAAACCTGATAAACACGAAATCGTTTGAGTGGTTAGGGAGAAAATCTTTAAAAAATCTGCTTAAAACGATGATTTTTCTCCTGTTTCGCTTAGACCCCCCCCCCAATATTTTACCAGGAGGCCAGAAGCTCTCAGTGCCTCATCCTTATTACATGAATCATTCAGGGGCGGCTCCTCAGGGGGGGGGGGGGGGGGGGGCACTGGGGCATGAGCTGTCTGTGCAAAGGAAGAAAAGAGGAGAAAATTCTCAATCTGAAAGTAATTTGAATTTTGGCGGGAGCATTATACAATCACGCTTATAGTATCCGTGTAAAGTTCTGGAGTGACTTCCATGATACTCAAAGGTGTGGCCATGGATCATGGCGTGGATGTGCATCCATGCTACTGCTACACTTCTCCATGGAAGTAGGACTCTCCTCTCTGCAATCATGTTTATGTTGGTAGATTTTAGAAACCACTTCACTGAGGGAATTTTTTTGAGGCAGGATGCCATTTTGCAAGGGATAGCTCCGGAACTATTCCACCAATTTCGCTGACATGTTCACTAATTCACTACCTAGTCATATTTCAGACTTGAATTAGTATATAGAAAAGAAAATGATTCATTAGTTCACTGATTCTATACGTCCATTTTACAAAAGTTTGGAAAGTATACTGCCCGTCCAACTTGGCAGACGCTGTTTTAGCGAATTTTCGAACAAAATGAAACTATTGCAATGGCTTCAAAATTCAAATAATGCAAATTTTTGAAAATTGTCTTCATGGAAATCCGTTTTAGACTATTCTAAAACGATTCCTGAAATTTAACACTTCGATACATCTATAGTATATATTATGTGTCGCTCCAGACGATATCTGACCGAAGAATCGAGCTAAAAATCCGAAAGAATTTCAAAATGTCAATAATATGAAATGGACGGATGAGTTCGTTGGCCAGAATCTTTGGGGTACTCCAAGGGGTAGAATTTTGAAAATTTAGAGTAAAAAAAACCTCTTTAAAATATTATTAATATGGTAGGTACATTCGGAATCAGCGTAAAATTTCGTATAAGAATCACCTACCAAATCGGTTAAAAACATTCTTCGAAAATTCGGTCACCAACTCATGCTGCATGAATGGGACTTTTTTTTCATTTCCCGTCTTTGCGAAAAGAACGAAGACAGGACTAATGAATGAACCTCCAGGCAGACAGTACGTGTGTCTCGTGGCGTGATCGTGATCCGACCGTTTAGATCGCGAAAATGATCTCCTAGAATGGGAGACACACGTGGGAATGAAAACGAGTCTCAGCCACCATATCTCAGCCTCTCAGTCAGTTATTTCTGACCCTTTCACTGAATGTTCCCGCAAAGAGAACTTCATCGCCATCATCACACGTCTTGTATCGTGACTCCGCCAACGGAAAGGTTCTCTTAGGGCCGGTTTATCAATTCTCTAGTTAAATCTCCAAATAGCTAGTCACTGATTAACGATAATCAGAGATTTGACTTAGTCAGACTTTATTCGGGCTTGCAAATGTGATTGATAAACCGGCCCTTAATCTCGTCATCTTAAAACATTCTCTACTACCTCTCTGAGAAAACGACATAAAAAAGGTCGTTTTTCATTCTTTCTTTCTCACATTCACTGAAGTGAGAGTGCTCTAGAAATATGCGTCATAAAATAAGAGAGAGCAAAACCCCACTAGAATGTGTTCCTAATGTTATTCTGGCTAAGGCTTAAGGGGGCAAGGGGCGGAACCCAAAATTTCCTCAAAAATGCCTAAATCTCAGCTACCGAAGGGATTATAAGAACTCTTGCTACAACATTAACACTAGGTGTCCAGGGCCAATAAGTTGAAAAAATGATAACCTATCACCTACCCTCCCCTAGCAATTTTAGTGTTGCACAGTTTTTCTCATTTTTCTTAGTCAGTTTTCAACGGATTTTGATGCGGTTGGCGGCATTGTTCTTTTTCAAACATCATTCATTCATTCATTCTCCTTCTTTTCAAAAAAAAGGGCGTGAAAAATTCCAAATTTCGAAATTGAAATTATTCATAGCTGATCCCCCTGGAGAATCGAAAAACAAGAAGAATGCAGCAAACCGCATCAGAATCGATCAAAAATTGCCTGAGAAAAATGGGAAAACTGAATGACATGAGTCCTCGGCCCCTTAAACTGCCCTGCTAAGGCTACTATCTGTCCTATTTCCATTTTTTAAAATTCTTTATACAACATAATTTCAGTTATTTCCTTCTGTCATCTCAGTAAGTTTTTATTGTAATTTCCCGGGACTTGAACTACTCCCCTACGTACAGGATGAACTTTCGAAGTTGTACAGAAAAATAGTCTAGGACATGAGCCCTTGCCAATGAGCTCAGAATTGGTAAGTACAAATAGCCTGGGCAGTATAAATAATATATTCTTGTGATCGTGTGCCATAAATTAGTTGGAATTGATCCGTGGTAAACTTCCAAGCTGTGGCGTGGAGGAATATGTAATTGGGTAATTTCATGTGGATAACTCGGATTTAGCCATTGAGGTGAATATTGAATTAAATGAGTTATTTATCTGGAGCGAACACTGCGACTATTTACTCGTAGCTAAAAAAAACTTAGTAGGGCCTACCAACATATTTCTACTACATTCAAGGTACTCCAGGGACGTAGTTTTAAAAATAAAGTTAAATCGGTTTTAATTCAGTAAAAGTTGTTCAGTGCTGAGGAATTTGTTATGTCTGGTTGATCTTTCCACGTAGTGAGTTGTTTTCACGTGTAGTTGTAGTATTTAAGTGACGAAATTGCAAATCGTCGATAAAGAATAATATTAGGTTAGGGACATCTACATTTTCAACCCTAGAAGGATACTTCTACATCGATTCGACCTGTGTCCAGTTTTATTTTCATGTGGTGACCGCTAGGAGTGCCTCACCCCAGTCATAGTGAACAGAAAAAATGAAGTTTTTAATTGTATTTTTTTATGTTCCATAAATCTTAAAGGTAGTGTCCAAGAAAGGAGCTACGAATGCTGTGGAAAAATGATTACGTACTCGTAAGATTTTTACCCATAAGTATTCAATGAGTTGAAAAATTATACTCTTCTTTACCAAGAACCTAGTTATTTGAAATTTTCATGTTTATAGAGATGAAAACGGCAATTCAAGGCAATTTTCCGAGGTGTTTGTCAAATCGGCGTGTGAGTACCTTTAAGCGGCGTACTTTTATGCATAATCCGACCATGGTCTTATTGCAGTGTGTTTTACCCATGTGTCCAGCTGATCCTAACTTCATTTCTATACCGTTCTACGGAAGTAATTTCCCTTAAAAAATCCACATCAATGATTGCGATACATTTGTATATGTCTTTACAATAAATAAATATACTCAAATACTTAGTTTAATGAATAGTGTATATCGATAGTAAGCTTGATGCAATTTGACTTTGGGTGTTTTCACTGTTATTTGACGTATGCCGTGCTGGCTTGGAGCCAAACTGCTTCAACTAAAACAGTGTTTGTTTTGCAATGTAGATGTGTTCGGGTTCTTGCGAGAATTGGTTACAGAGAAGGTCGTAGGAATCGATTCACAGCATTTTGCATTTCAACATTGCCTGTATATTCATGAAGGAATGCCTGAAGTATGCACATGTGAACAAGGATCAATGGAATAAAAATGAACGATGTACATAGTCACAGGATCGGATAACTCCTGCAGCTATGAATGGACGAATGAATAGGAACTTTTTCCAAGAAAATAATAATACACTTCGTGAGGTTATGGAATACACTCGAAGAAAATACACCTGTGCGGTTAGGGGGAGTTGCCTTGCTAAATAGGTTATACTAGGTGCTATATAATTCTCAGTAGTTACACAGGAAATTCAGCAAGTGTTTTCAATGGCATCATACTTTTGCTAAGAATAGGATTGCTTTATAAGTAGTTCAATACAATTGAAATATAAAAATTACAAACTGATAAAAAATTAAATGAATTATTATTATTAATTCACATAAATACTAGAGAGGACTATCACACAATTCTCTAATCCGAGAAAACTCAACCAGGAGAAAACCTTCTTTCTATAAGCAGATCGAGTAAAATTTGATGGTGACCTCATCTCATCAGGTTAGAACCGGATCAGGTACCTACGGCATATAGTATGATATACTAACCTAGAAGAACAATATAGACGGGTTTTAGGTGTAGGCACTACGCCTAGGGAAGTGAGTCGAAATGGGTATGAAGTGCCCTCGGAGATATTAAAACATTCTGGATGTTTTTGAAAGAAGGGAGGAGATGTTTTGATGTACAGTTGATGAACGGAGAGTACACGGACGTAGTTATACAGATCTATTGAGGGGAATCTACGAGGTTTTTTAGCGAATATTTTTAAGAAAATGAGGCTATTGCAATGGCTTCAAAATTTTAATAATGCAAATTTTTGAACATTTTCTTCATGGAAATCCGTCTCAGACCATTCTAAAACGATTCCTGAAATTTAACACTTTTGTATATGTATGTATATATTTATATATTTATTTATTTATGTATGTGTCACTCCAGATGATATCTGCCGGAGGGTTCGAGATAATAAATCCGAAAATTTTTTAAAATGTCAATAATATCAAAAGAAAGGATGAGTTCGTTCTCTAGAATTTTTGGAGTGCTCCAAGGGGGCACATTTTGGAAAATTTAGAGTCAAAAATCGCGGAAAAACGTGTTTTTTGAGGTTTTTGGTGTGAATTACCATCTTAAACAAAGGAACTATGGCATATTCGGAATCAGCGTGAAATTTACTATAAGAATCAACCCACCAAATCGGTTAAAATTATTCTTTGAAAATTCGATCATCAATTCATGCAGCATGAATGGAACTTTTTTTGCATTAGGTTCTTGGGGTGTCTGTGGTAAATTCCTCGTCCCAGTATGATTTTATGGTCCGATTTTGATGACATTGTCAGGTATTATGTGGGTTAACCGCTAGACCCCCTAGGTCCCCTATCAAATTCATCGCTGTCAGACATCAATAGCAAGTACCCATGTTCAAACGTGAATTTCACGGAAATATGGTTTTCTCAGTCCATTGGGAAATGGACCGATTTGGTAAAATTCTGGGGGGTAGTTGGGTCCTAACTCCAAGATGAGTATCTATGGACTTCGCACAATTGGATCAATAATAGCTAATGCACATGCGAAAACTTGAAAACAGGTTCTCATACGCATGACTCCAGAACTGTTTATGAAAAATAAGTAACTTAAAATAATAAGTTATTTATAATAATAAATGAAAAACAATAATAATACCTAATAACAATACCTAATAATAATACTTCACAACTCCAAACTTACGATGCAATTTTCTCTTACTGTTTCTGTACGTCCATGTTACAAAAGGTATAATACCTACTTCCCAACCAACTTGGCCGACATTCTTTCTCGCTCCTTGAAAGAATACATAACTTCCTACCTTTGGCAGTGAGGAAGCAAAAATATACAAATTCTTGGGTAACTTATGGCCTGATATGGAGGGAACAGGGGGGGACTTCTGTAAGCCATACAATTGTTGGCAACAACAGTTGAGATCGTAACTTGGTGATTGGTGATGAACGCCGCCATGTTTTACAAGCAATGTGTTCTGTAAGGAAGCAACATCGACAAAACTGTCCACTGTGGACAAGCTTGTGACCACCTCGGGAGGGAGGTGGTGAGAAGATTTGTCGATATGAGGTTAGGTGACTGAATCAAGTTATCATTGATTGTCATAATTTACTAGCCATAATTTGAGCGTTTGTATTGAGTCATGAGCGTGATACATCAAGTTGTGGTAATTTTTAGAGATTTGAACCATTAATTATCACGTTTTCTTCCTTTTTACTTGACAATACAATCGATACATCGTTTCCAATCGTTACATCGAGTACCTACCAACTCGATAATTCCTCACAACTCTTGTTACAACCGTTCCGCCGTTTTGACTTTCCAATAGTAGTTTCAACAGTTGTGATAACCCAAAAGTTACAGAATACCCCCCCCCCCCCCCATGGGGTCCATGCTCACTTATCGAGGTTGCACTAAAATCGAGGTTTCACCGTATATAACCACACATTTGGAGGGAAAAAAACAACCGTCCAACAAGCTATAAATCTTGAACGTTCGTATCTCAGTAATTACTAACCTTCGGCACGTACCTCGCATGCGCAGCACACCTGTCGCCGTTGAGAAAGCATGAATAATGTTACACCGGTAGAGATTTTTTCCTTTTTATCTCCTCCCCGATCAGCTACAAGCATCTTTTTTTTCGGTGTAGGGCGAAGGGGGAAGGCGTGTCTATTTTTAAATTATAAATACCCGGCCGTGAGAGGTAGCATAGTGCGCGGAGCCTGCCATTCAGGTTCTCCTCATTGAGATGGACCCTTGGAGCGGTCTTGCGGTCCATTCCCAGAATCCCATTCAGGTATCTCACTAATGGGCTGCGCTGTAGCTCCTTCCATAACTGAATTTCTTGGAATTTCTCGTATCACGCATGAGAGCTCTCGGTTTTAGGGTTCTCACAGTTTTTCTTGTCAGACTAATTTATTTCGAATAGTTGGGTACCAAGAAGAAATTTAATAGGTACTTAATCTATAAAAAAATTAAACCCTCAAACAACCACTCTGGTGGCTCTGGAAGGGCTGGTGCGGTAACAGGCATTTTATATTTTTCAAACCACCCTTGGTTTGAGGACTAATGGGCATAGGAGCGGCTTTTAGGGGATCCAATGAGATGAGCTGAGTTCACGACGTTCCAATGGCTGAGTTCACGAATGTGGACACCTCAAGAAAAATGGTTAAGGGAGCAGTGGTTAGAACTAGAAGTAGATACAGGCGTGAATAAAACAACTAGGTAAGTATGTTATCCTGATATAGTCCAAAGCACTGAAGATTGATAATAGAGCTGATAATATTTACTCAAAAAAGGACAGAATAGTTATAAGGATCCTTACGCCAATTCAATTAGGTACGCGTTTACGAACTTCACGTGTTTTCAAGAATACGCCTTCACGAGTTTACTAGTTTACTTTACTAAACTAAGTTACTACTAATGTACTTCCTTGTTTACTACTAGTTCAGTACCAATTTACTTACCTGTTTACTACTACGTGTTTACTTTACCAAGTTGTTTACTTTACGTGTTTACTTTACTACTTTACGTGTTTACTTTACTACTTTACTTGTTTACTTTACGAGTTTACTATTTTACGTGTTTTCAAGGATAGGACTTGACGTGTTTTCAAGGATACTTTACGTTTAAGGATCCTTACGCCAATTCAATTAAGTACGTTTTGCGCACATTATGTGTTTTCCAGTTCATGTGAACTCAGCAGTCCATTCTGAATATACAGCAACACATTAAACGTGTACCCTGACTGAGCTTGAAGAGTAATATGGCAGCCTGGAAAGCGAAAAGAGAAGCAGGGAGACCCCCCCCTCCCCAACAAAAAAAAGGAGAAAAATAACAGAGAGGAAGGTTCCACGTCCACCACCATAGCAATTAGCCTCAAATTCCCAGTTCATACGTTGCAGAAGACAACAATTCTTTATACAATAGACGCCTTAATAGCCAACTAAAACGTTGAACTCTGCTTTTAGAATGGGAAAGTATGTCCAATAAAAAATTAAGATTCAACGGGATTGATGACAAATAAAATCAGAGAGTTTCAGATAGTCTACCTCGCAGAAACATGCTTGAAACGTGAAGCATCATGTGGTGTATTGCTTTCCCTACACCATAATCCTTCGCCAGAAATATGTGGTATGAGTGGATCGTGGATACCATGAACCTCATCGTTGCCAACTTACTACGACGATCCACCTAATAGAGGAGGGGGAGTTCATCGCTACATAATCAATACCAACGCATCTACCATCCTCGCCACCAGCAGTTCTACTATTTGATTAGTTTTTGTTTGATTTGTACTTAATATTGCCAAAATATAGGACATTTTTCATCGTTATTTGATATGTATTTTGAAATTTATGAGCGTAACGTATTGTGACAAACTACAAGACGCAGTGCCTCAAACTACAAGAACTTTTTAAAAAAATCACTAAAATTTTATTTTCTGTTATAGAGAACTCATTATAACAGTCATTTTTTGACTATCTACAAATGAGCGCATTGATTTGATTGATTGATTGACATAAATCGTGGACAAACCTGAATCTGCAATATTGATGTTTATCAAATTACGAACTTATATTATTAAGGTGGTTAGTATTCTGGCTATTCCTATTGCAAGGGGGTATGAAGCTCAGCCTCAGGAAATTCATTGCAAATTAAGCGCCCTTGTCTAATTTATTGGGCTCTACTTGCAATATACTGCAGAGATCTGCAGTAGCTCGTTACTTTTTGAAACAATGAAAGTAATCAAAGAACCAAAAACCTGATTTGGCGAATATTTCAAAGATATGTTTTCGTCGTTCATGCCTTTCTCAAGGAAAATGACCGTAGCATGACATGGAACACCAATAATGAAAACGTCTACCAAGTTGGGTGGGCAGTATAGCTCCCTCATTGTTGTACTCGTAACGTGGATGTATAGAATCAGTTAGGTAGTGAAAATTCCAGCAAAATTGGTAGAATAGATCCGCAATTATACGAGTAGGTTTGTTCGCAGTGTCATTTACAAGTGGTTGGAAGTGATTTACGAACCGAATGAAAACTAGTAAAGTGGTTTCACAACATGGTTTCAACCGGTTTGAAGGACACTGCGAAAGGACCAGCATGGATACTACTAAACAGTCAGAAATGATCAGAAGTCACTGCGAACGCACGCACATGGTAGCAAACTGTTTCTTACCAGTATGTTGGTCACTGCGAACAAACCTTATGCCTATGACAACAATTTTCAAGTTTGCACATACGCAGTAACTATTACTGATCCAATCGTGACCAAATTTATTGGCAATCGTCTTCGAGTCAGCCCCCAACGACCTACAAATTTTCAGCAAAAAAGGCCAATTAGTAACCGTGGTTTTCAGAAATTCACGTCCAAGCATGCGCACGTTCGGAATAATTGAATTCGGAAAATGCGATAAATTCCCTAAAATCCCGATTACTTTTCAAGGAAGAAAATCGTGCAAAAATGCCCATAACCTGCCGCTTTTAGTTCTACATTCCAATGGTTTATTCAACATTCATTACGCATTTATTCAACAAATTTCACGGAAATGGTGCTTGAAGTGTTGATGTCACACGCGTTATCGCAATACACAATGAATTCAAACGCGATATTGCAAGTCGTGAAGTTGAGGCTGGCCACATTTTGTATGCACTTTCTTTTCAAATTACGAGTATTATACTCACTTCAAACTCTTTCATTATATTCCTGTTTCAGAGTCGAGAGACCCTGATAATGACTGGGAAGAGAAAGCCGGGTCAACATTTCGCAGGAAAGATGTCAAAGAATGATGAATAATTTATTTAAGGAGTGAAAAGGGGACGTCAATGGTGCTGCAACGCGTTGTTCCACCTATCTGTAGATTTGAAAGTGTGTCTGTAATTATTCAGTCACGACACAACGGATGAACGTGTTCTGATGCAGTTTAGATATGGAGGAAGGATTTTTATTGTTATTTAGTTTGGAAGGAAGGTACTTTCTGGAAGGTTTCAAGTTTTCAGCTCATCTCATAATCCTCCTGCCCTTCAGACTTCTTGGAAGGCCGCCTAATAAAGGGACTTCTTGTCTAAAACTTCCGCAGGACCATCCAGGCCCGAAAATATTGGAAAATTCGCTGGTTGTAGTTGACAAACGATTTTTGAAAAAATGGAAGTTTGAATTCGTAGCTCCCAAAAATATTTTCAGCTCCGAAGTCCCCTATTATACTACCTACCTACATGTATTGATTCCTTCCTAGGAAGTGCCTAGGCTATATGCCTAGGCACTTCAGGCATATAGCCTTTTGCCTAGGCTCATCAGGTTTTCCTAAATTATTCAAATTCAAATCATTCAATTTACGTAACTTTACTCAAGTTTTCTCCTAAATTGAGGACCTCGATTATGATCCTTTTTTAATATGAGAAAAACATAGTTATATGGTTCTGTGCAATGAATTGTCTTCCTCTCAAAATTAATCCGATAGAGTGAAACCTTGATAAGTGCAATATCAAAAAACTTTCATTTTGAGGGATTTTTATGAAAAAATACTTGAGAATGTCAAAAGGGCTAAAGTCTTTAAACCACCCACACCGCCTACCCTAAGGGCCAGACCACCACCAAACTCGTCCTACACAGATAAAGTAGACCCTTATCTATCTGTACCCTGATTTTCCGCCCTTTCTGAAGGTCAAAAGGGCTTAAGTTGCCATACCCCCATATTTACCCTACTACCGTCGAAAATCGTCATCGTCATTTTTGGCGATCAGCGTGAAATTTCCTGAATGCCTCTAAGTATGTCCGTTTCGAGTAACAATGTAGTGCTTCTTGAGAGTCGGTAGGGTCTATTTCAGTTAAGTCCATTTCATTAGGGCCTGTATACTCTATATTACCAACTTGCTGAGCAGGATCGGAATACAATCAATTTCACCCTGTCGCGTGATAGCGGGAAACTCCTAACTTCGTGCGAGACGGTGAGTGCCCGGTAATGAATTATACGGTACGTTTCCAACATTTCGCTAATGCTGATGCTTTTACCTCGCAGCGGCTGCTAAGCATTTGCCGAAAGATAAGACTGTGAGGAATTACGACTATTCGTCTTAGTCATTTTCCTTTCATGAAGTGCGTGGAACGATATCCATAAATTGTTGTAAATATAGCTTGGGGTCTTATAGAGACTAATCCGCCTCTTTGTTCGAAAATGTATCTGCTTGCTTGCCTTCCCTTGGGTCATCCATTTGTGATCCACTTGAGATTTGTCATTCATTTGTGGTACTGAAGGAGATCACGTGCGTTTATAGGTGCCGATTTCGGGAGGGGGGCATGACCAAGCAAGCTTATTCCGCTAATCACGACCCAACCCCTTTAATATTCAGGATGTCTACACTTCAGTTGGGACAATTTCAGAAATCGATTCTACAGGTAATTTTCAACAGAATGTGTATTTTTTAAACCCCTAGTTTTAGTGAGTTTTTTTCTCTTTTAAGATTTTGTTTTTTCTTCGAGCTTAAATAATTAAAACAGTCATAACTTCTTCTAGAACGTTAAATTTTCTATAATAAAATTCTACTACCAGTCTCTAACATTTGATTTTTAAGACTCAAAATGTATCCTAAAGTTCAAATTTCGAGGATTTCCCGAAAAATGACTTTCTCGTCCGTTCGTTCCTAAACCAATACTATTGAGCTAGGCAATAAACGGGAAGAACTATCTCAGCTTTTCAACGGTGTACCTTGGTTTTAGTAAGCTGGTTGAAAAAGAAAATTGCGTTTGAATGCAAAAAAAAAAATAAATAAATGATAATAATAATAATAATAAATTACAACCGTGGGGTTTTCAAGGTAATCGACTATACTAAATCAAAGGCTTTCAAGGTGCACAGGACGTCAGACGAAGTTGACGAGGGAAATACAACGTTGTATGTTGAGTTGGAAAGAAACAATCAGCCTCAGAGTTCATTCAGCTGGTCATGAGGCCTCATTGTAACCCAGCAGTTACAAAGAGGCTCCACTGAAAAATTCAGCATTGCACGTTGAATTATAGAAAAGAAATTAGTCTCAATTCATTCAGCAGATCAGTGGTGATGTGACGATGATTTGAGGAGTTGGTTTTCGGATAAGTAGGAAAATTCAGCGTTGTAGATGAATAGGTAAGACATTATTAGCCTCAGAGTTCATTCAGCTGGTCATGAGGCCTCATTGTAACCCAGAAATCACAAAGAGGCTCCATTTCAAATTTCAGCATCGTACGTTGAATAAGAATGAAATTAGCTTCAACCTCAATTCATTCAGTTGATCAGCGGTCTTCGGTATGATTCTTTCTTGAAAGACTTTCAGTAAAGGAATTCAACGTTGTAGGTTGATTAGGAAAGGAATTACTAGCCTCAGAGTTCATTCAGCTAGTCATGAGGCCTCGCTGTAACCTAGCAATCACAAAGAGGTTCCACTCCAAATTTCAGCATCGTACGCTGGCTAGGGAAGAAGTTATCTACCCACCATTCGTTGTTGTGTGTGTTGCTGTGTAGCTAATGAATTATGATTATCGGTATCGCGTCTAATTTAACGTATCACGCAAAATTTCGAATGATCCCCACCCCAAAAAGATCCCCCATCCCCATTCATGTTACCTAATATAAGCGCAAATGTGTGCGAAATTATGAAGATGATAGAGCCTAAGGAATCGGTGTTTCAAATTCACGTTTGTGCACACGGCGATTAAATACACCAATGTGGTTGACTCTCAAGTCTGACTAATAATTATTATTCGTAATAATTTTTAACATGTTTAATGTTTTAGGGCTGGGGGTCTTTCTGTGAATTCCGACACGCAAATATGCAACGTTTTTTTTCTTAGTTACCACGTTATATCGGCTCCATTTGGGGTCTAGTTGTACCAAGATGGTTTTGGTTATTGTCACTGATCAGCTGAGTGAGCTCCAAGGCCATTTTCTCTCCTGAAAAACATTAAACATGATTTAATGTTTTTCCCTCGTTTTCAATGATACTTGAACATTTTCTTGAGGTCAGTACAGCTCTTCACATCAATGGTTTTTTTAAAGCGAGCCCAGACCTTCTGCTAGAAGTGAAATCCGCTTCATCTCATTGTCATTCATCGCTTGCCTACCGATTTCTCCCCTTTTCCGTCTAACAAGGAATTCTTACCGAATATTTCTCAATGTTATAATTCATGAATATTCCAAATTTCAAATGGTTAAAATATCGACTTTCATTTTAGTGGATCAACTCAATAAATTGATATTTTTGATAATTAGGTAAATTCACTTCTCCTAAGTCCCTCGTCAATCCGTCGAACGGCTTCGTTCCTTGATTCATCAAAGTTAGACAGTAAACCCATGAAAAACACTTGTTGCTAATGAAGTTGAGAAACACAAGAATTTCTGCAGTCTATTGAGGATGTAACCAGCTGGAATGAGGAGGCGAAGTACGATAAGCCCCCTTTTCCGCCAGGAAAGTTAATATTTTTAGATTCCCCAACGAATACATTCTTTATTGAGAGATACTTTGGGAATTGCCGGCGCAATATTGAGAACTTAGCACTTGTTATAGGAAGTTTAAACGCATGAGGAAGGATAAATCAAGAACATGATTTTCGTGAAAAATATAACACGAAAATCAGGTTAGGATAATAACAGTAATTATTTTACACAGATAACAAATAGTCCTTAGTGCAACTAGCGCTCGTGTCGGTCACTGCAGGTACCTATAGGCTAATAGCAGTTCTTGCATATAAATTTTCGTATCAAAAAAGTGAATATGTATAAGGTACAGGGTGTCTACAGCTAAATTGGGACAAAGTTAATCAGGAATCGATTCTACAGGTAATTCCAACAGAAAGTGTCTCGTATAATTTCTTCTTTATCTGAGAATTTACCGAAATTTGATTTTCTTTTCACGCAGACGTTCGCTTCTAAACTGGGCACTCAACAAGAAAAAGTTCCACAGAATCTCAGCATTCCAACGGTGTAGTGCTTTTCAATTTTCGTTCAAATTGAGGGAGCAAATTGCGTTTGAATGCAAAAAAACGTGGGTAAGGTGATTTGGGGGAATACGCAACACTTTTCGGAAAATCGAATAGTCTTTCAGAGTTTTTGAGTTATAGAAACCGTTCAAGTCCAGTTTTATTGGGAAACCCCTGCTCTATCAAATTCCCATCGATATAGCGCTAAACCATGTTGACAAAATTACTGGTAAAAATTTAACTCACCTGGTTTGGGGGATTATGCCACTCTTAAGGGTAATGTGCCAGGACATTCGGGGTAATATGCCATTGTCAGGGGAAAATGTCACTTGTGATGGTTCTGTTATTTAAGTCTTTTTGAAAATTTTCTTAATTTATTCTTTCTTCCTATAAAGAATAAGCCAACACCTTTTGATAATCAATCCTACGGACATAGTTTTGTACAAGTAGATTAAAAAAATGTGTAAAATCAATGAAGCTGGTTTGAGGAAATATGCCACCCCGTTGGGGTAATATGCCATATCCTAATTTTACTGGCAAATTACCCCAAGAGCAAACTGGCGTATTCCCCTAAATGAACAAAAAAAAAAAAAAAAGTAGAAACGTAGGTACTGGGCCTAGACTCGGTCGAATTGAGCTGGTCAACGTCCTGTCCTGCCCGGGAGGTCTTTTCTTCAAAAGTACAGGGCAGAAAATTATTTCTGTGCACTTTGGAGTAGCCTAGTACAATTTTAATCGCGACCCGATTTACTAGGAAATGTGGACGAGAAGTGACACACGGATGCTACGCATCAGATGAAATTGGAAAGCAGCTGGAAACAATCGCCACAGTAGAGCCATCATCAGGCGTTCTGAAAGCGTAGGTACCTAGGTAGAGACTTGTGGCCTATTACCCGTGAGTGGCATATTCCCCCAACAACATCTTACATGACAATAATCTTTTCTGCATCGGACTATTCTTATGTTCCCTATTGATCGTATTTTGCTATTTTTACTATTCTACTATTGAACGTATTGTACTATTTTTAATATTTTACTATTGAACGTACTTGATGGATTCACGTTGATAAAGATCGTACTGACGATCCGTGGACCTTTCAACCGAAAGTGAAACCAGTCACGTGTGTGAGTCAGTCGACTTCACCATAACATTCCTCCTCGGAGGAAATCGAGCACATTCCCCCAATTAGATTTTATTACACCCCCCCCCCCCCCCCCCCCCCCCCCCCTCCCCTCGTATCGGCCGATCATTTAGTACCAATTTCACCGCGACCCCGAAATTATACCGTCCGCGTTTCGAAAAGAACGACAAACGAAAAAACAAAAAACACGGTGTTAAAAAATGAAGAAAGGCCGTTCACCCGGAGCAAAAAAAGCGATGGATCGAATTAAACGATCCTTCTCTAGGTATCACCGCTCCCCATAATCACACCCTACAATGTTGTGAAGCTCCCCCTTTTTTTTCCGTGGTTCTATCTCGACTGAATTCATTATGAAGGACTCGACCCATGCGATGGAAAGTGTTTTTTTCCGAACGTCCGAACCCCGTAATTTGAGGAGCTTGTGGCTTCGGGAGGCTCGAATGTGACTTACCTGGAATATGGTAGGAGGGGCCTACATCGCTCGGAATGATAACACTGCTCTACACAAAATAGTTCCAGTCATGCAGCTTAAGGGAATTTTCGATTTTTGTACTTTTCTGTAAGATAATTTATATGGGTTGAGGTGTAATGGAGGGACCATTTCCTTGTGGGATTTATTCATTTTGGATTCACGTAGGTAGTCATAGATATTCTTTATTCAGGTACAGTTTTGTTGATCAGCGTCAACATCTTCAGTCTAGTGTGAACACGGTAACTAAAATAATGTATAGATATATAGTTTAGGACTTAATTTTATCAGTTAATTATAAGCATTCA
>JAEMON010000013.1:21817086-21828377 GCA_030264115.1 Lygus lineolaris
GCCATTTCAATAGCTTCATTTTCTTCGAAAATTCGCTAATAGATTGAAAATATACCTACTTTACTCAGAGGGAAATTTACTGACTCCTAAAGTTTAGATACCTACTACAATAAGTATATAAGATTCAACTCCATACCAACTTCACTACTTTCAGAAGGAGAATTTAGATGGGCACAATATTACAATCAGGGGGGACATGAAAAGAAAGGGCCGAAAAGTTTACTGCTCCAGGTTGAGGGACAAATTGGCTATAGAATGAAAAAAAAAAAAAAAAAAAAAAAATTACAGTTTCAAATCTGAAGAATGACATTATTTAATAGATACTATGTGCGTGATTTTGAAAAAGGCCTTCCATCTCTCCCGGATTACCCTTAATACTCCAAGAGATTTTCGGGTGTTATCGGTCGGGTTTTAGAGGGGATCTTTGAGTAAAAGCAATACTTGGAAGGCGCTCCCAGAAGCCCCCACAAAGCCCTGAAAAGACGCTTTTACTTTTAAGCCGCCGACGGCACACTTAATACGCTTAATAGGCTTAGGATCAGCGTCCGCATCAACTGGGAGGTCCCTCACCGGATCGTGGTTTATGATCGTATTCCTTCGAGATGGCTGTTTCCTCCGGGAGACAATGAAGGATTATTTAGGCTTCTCGAAGGCAATCCAACATCGTTAGAAGGCGAAAGGTGGCGTCAAAATGAAGTGAGTGGTAAAAAGTTCCCTTCATGCAGCATGAGTTGATGAGCGAATTTTCAAAGAATAATTTTGACCGATTTGGTGGGTGATTCTTGTAGGAAATTGCATGCTGATTCTCATATTATGTTCTTATGTTGAAGATGACAATTCACACCAAAAACCTAAAAAAATACGTGTTTTTATCGGTTTTTGACTCCAAATTTTCACAATTTGACCCCTTGGAGTACTCCAAAAATTCAGGCCAACAAACCCATCCTTTCTTCTGATATCATTGACATTTTATGATTTTTTTGGATTTTTTTATCTCGATTCCAGGACTCCAAGCGGTAGGCCAAGAGTCTCAAATCAAATTTGAGTTTGCATAATAATTTTAGAAGTTCAACATTTTAAATAGGTATTTCCTCCATGGGAATCTGTTTCAGACCATTCTTAATCGAATCAGCTCAAAATTTCCTACAAATTTTGGTGGCGCTTAAATTAGCCTGAAAATGGCCAATTGAGACCATTGAAACGACAAGACGTACGAGATGAGATGCGTAACCGTGAAGAGAAGGGCTGACTGGAGACGGTGACGGTGACGGTGATGTCACGGTCGGTCGGCGAAATCGAGTTGCGGAGCGTTTTCGAGCGTAATCGAGTGTGATCGAAGGCGCCTGCGCCGATAGTTGAGGCAGGTCGGGAAGGTGAGGGCAGGTCAGGGCTCAAGAGAGCCCACGTGATTTAGCCGCCGGGAAAACTCGGGAAAGTTCTTGTCATGCAGCATGAGTTGGTGAGCGAATTTTCAAAGAATAATTTCAATCGATTTAGTGGGTGATTCTTATATAAATTTCACGCTGATTCCGAATATACCATAATTTTGTTCATAAAGATACTATACTAAAGATACTTATACTAAAGTATTTCATTAACACCAAAAACCTCAAAGAACATGTTTTCTTTCTTTTTTATTTAAAGCGATTTTTACACTAAAATTTAGAAGTTTTACCCCTTGGAGTACTTCAATTATTCTGGCCAACGAACTGATTCCCCATTTTCCTTTCTTTTAATCCTATTGACATTTTGAAATTTGTTTGGATTTTTTATCTCGATTTCAGGATGAGGGTGACATAAATAAATATATTTCAATAAATATAATATATATATTAAAAACAGGAGTATCGAAAAACGCTTGTATCGAGTTTCGAAACCGACTAGAGTGGAAATGGTTGCTTAGACCTGAAAACAAAGTAGTTTCAAGGAATAGGTACATTTTTAGCTCACATTTTCAGCTTGAGCAAAACAGTTGATTATGCTTAGTTTCAGATATTCCGGTTTATCTTTAATAAGTCGTTGGAAAAGTATTGACAACTAATGATATTAGATAATGCTTGGTTCCAACATTTTTCCATCATACAGAGTGTATACGCGCCAAGAACATTAATGGAGTACAAGATTGGAATGATAGGATAATCAAAATTACAACGGAATGGGACTATTAATAATAATAATAATTAATTATTAATCTCATGACTGCAAGTTCTTGTACCTTGGGAGACTTCAAATTAATTTTGCCCACAACCTGACATCACCCCGCATCATCTGTTATTTATCTGGAGGGATTCAGTTGAAAACGCCTATATTGGCCAAATTTGGTACCTATTTTGTTCAAGCTGAAAATGTGGGCTAAAATTGTTTTCCTTGAAACTACTTTGTTTTTAGGTCTAGAGGAACCATTTCCACCCTAGTCGATTTCGAAACTCGACACGAGCGTTTTTTCGACATCTGAAAAAGTGTTGAACTTCAGGAATTGGTTTAGAACGGTCTAAAACGGAATTCCACGAAGAATTTTTTTTTGAAATTTCATTACTGAAATTTTTAAGCCATTGCAATACCTTAATTTCTTTCTCGAAAATTCGCTGAAACGCGAGTAGTAATTTCAATTTTGGCAGACAAAAGTGGATAAAAAAGCCTCCGCTACCTTCGGAAGACTCGAAAGCAAAAAAAAAAAAGTCCCATTCATGCAGCATGAGTTGATGAGTGAATTTTCGAAGAATGATTTTAACCGATTTGGTGGGTGGTTCTCGTAGGAAATTTCACACTGATTCCGAATAATATTCTGTTTTGATATTATACCATAATGTTCGTAATTTATAACAAAAACCTCAAAAAACACGTTTTTAGCGATTTTTGACTCTAAATTTTCAAAATTAGACCCCTTGGAGTACTCCAAAAATTCTGGCCAACGAATCCATCCTTACTTTTGATATTAAGTATTGACATTTTAAAAATTTTTTGGAATTTTTATCTTGATTCCTCGGTCAGATATCGTCTGGAGTAACACACATATATATAAATATATATAATATATAAATATATACATTAAAAAGTGTTAAATTTCAGGAATCGTTTTAGAATGGTCTGAAACGGATTTCCATGAAGAAAATTTCCAAAAATGTGTGTTATTTAAATTTTGAAGCCATTGCAATAGCTTCATTTTCTTCAAAAATTCGCTAAAACGAAAAACTGAAAAATCACCCAAAAAAATTACGCCTAGGTACTGTGTTAATGAGCAGGCGTTGGTCTCATTTGATGCAGAACTTCAAAGGATCTTTTCTTGGATACAAAAACAATTTCGGAATGTTCAAATGGTCAAAAACGTGCCGTTTCAATTTTTGAGGTTTCGCGCGCTAATTTCACTTATAGGAATACTGTGAGGTTTATTCGGAATCAGTGCCAAATTTCCTAAAACAATACTTTTGGCCAGAAAAACACTATTTCGCCTTCGTGCGGCGCTTCGAACTAAGTTTCTGTTTCTCTAGTCACACTTGAACTATTCTCACAACTCTCGTTACAAGAGTCGCCCTTCGACTTGTCAAGAGTCCTTCTCAACTCCAAAATGAACCGACCCTCCAGGTGGTTCAGCACCCTCTGCTGGGTGGTCTCTTCGCCTTCGGTCGGATTTTAGTCGGCTTTTTTCAAAAATGATTAAAACATTCAAGTCAAAACCCTTCTCATAATTACCTCCTAATTTACAGCGCCTTCCTTGTCGACCATTTTCCTCGCTTTATTTCGAATAAAGACCACCAGTTCCCAGAAGTAGGAGACCACAAAACCGCCTCTTAACGCAGGCAAATTTACGAGGGACCTTCTCTCTCTCTTTTGGGATTAGAAGCCGCTGAATGAAGACTTTTCGAGCGGTTTCGAAAGGGATTCCTCGGAATTTCGAGGTGTCGGTCCCGGTAAACTGATTTTACGGATGCCTCGAAAGATGGACATAATTTTGAGACCGGTTTTTGATTTGAACATTCCGTCTGTTAGTGAGAGACAGCATTTTTGACACGTTCCGTATCACGATTGTCGTAACGTATTTTTTCGGTATTTATAGGTATTTTAGGCTCAAATCATCTCCAGTTCTGGGAGGTATCAGATGAAGGTGAAGGGGCCACTGAGCCCCCTCCAGAACAGATAAAATTTTAGAATTAAAAAAGTAGTATTTAAAGTATTTAAATTTTTTTAAAGATCCTTAGGGGGGTTTTATAGGGGTCCTATGTTGGCCAGGGGAAAGGGGGTCTAGGGGATTCCAAGGGGGTCCAATGGGTATCCTAAGGGGTTTTATGGAATTGAAAAACCTCAATAATTGAAAACCTCTACAAGTGCCGAAAAAACTCTGTTCCCTTGCGATTGCACTTATCAAGGTTTCACTGTATTTCCTCGGTCCCTTCAAATTCGAGTTAAGTATCGAGGTTCTTCAGTAAGTGGGGGATTTTCCGTTTTGAGATTTTTGATTTTCAATTTTTTCTTATTTTTAATCATGTTTTTAAGATTTTATAATTTTCTATTTCAAATTCGGATTAAGTGAATGTGGAGAAGGGGAAAAAGTTGATTAAGTGCCTGAAACCTATAATTGTTTAAAACTGCAAAACCTCGTTAACTGGACATTATTTCCTTTGAACCTGGGAATTAAAAACCCTCAATAATTGAAAACCTCGATAAGGCAGAAAAAACTGTTCCCTTGCGATTGCACTTATCAAGGTTTCACTCTATTTCCTAAGTCCCTTCCCATTCGAGTTATCGAGGTTTCAGTGAGTTACAGATTTTCTATTCTAAGAATTTTATTTAAAATTTTTGTATCATTTTCATTTAATTTTTTAAGATTTTATAATTTTCCATTTCAAATTTGGATTAAGTGAAGGTGGAGAAGGGCAGAAGGTGGATTAAGTGCCTAAAACCTATAATTGTTTAAAACTGCAAAACCTCGTTAACTGGACATTATTTCCTTTGAACCTGGGAATTAAAAACCTTCAAGAATTGAAAACCTCGATAAGGGCCGAAAAAACTGTTCCCTTGCGATTGCACTTATCAAGGTTTCACTGTATTTCCTTGGTCCCTTCAAATCCGAGTTATCGAGGTTCTTCAATAAGTTGAAGATTTTCTATTTTTTTTATTATTTTCTTTCAAGATTTTATGTTTTTAAGATTTTATAATTTTTCATTTCAAATTCGGATTGAGTGAAGGTAGAGAAGGTCAGAAGGTGGATTAAGTTCTGAAACCTATAATTTTTTATATAAAACTGTAAAACCTCGTTAACTGGACGTTATTCTCTTTGAATCTCGGTAAACAAAAACCCTCAATAATTGAAAACCTTGACAAGTGCCGAAAACACTCTGTTCCCTTGCGATTGCACTTATCAAGGTTTCACTGTGTTTCCTTGCTCCCTTCAAATTCGAGTTATCGAGGTTCTTCAGTGAGTTGAAGGTTTTTCCATTCTAAGATTTTAAATATTTTTCTTATTTTTAAATTTTTTGTATAAGATTTCATAATATTTTTCATTTTAAATTCGGATTAAGTGAAGGTGGAGAAGGGCAGAAGGTAGTTAAGGTGCCTAAAACCTATAATTTTTTAATAAAACTGTAAAACCTCATTAACTGGACGTTATTCCGGTTGAACCTCGGTAAACAAAAACCCTCAATAATTGGGAACCTCAGTGTTTTTATGAGTTGCAACTTTCTCTATAAATATTTTTAAGGTTGAGGAAAGTAGTGTGGAGCCGAGTGTAAAGTAGTGAGCAGCAGATGCTTCAAGTTTCAAGTTCGTGTTTCTATCGATGAAACAGAAAAACGAAGGGGAAGGCTGAAGGCGAAAGTGGAGGCGGAGGCGGAGAGCGGAGCAGGTGGATCCCAATACGAGGGTGAAGGGGGTTTGACCTTGTCCGCCCGGGACCGGAGAAAGCCGCCGAAGGTGTCGGCGGTCTGAGAGTTCTCCGAGTCACCGCAGCACCGAGTCACCCTCCCCGTCGCCCTGTGACCGCAACTCCGAGTTACCGGAGCTCGGGAGTTTCCACGCGTTTCCTCGTGCGACCACTTCCTCTTTATGAATGAAGTGGAGGTCCCACTCGAAGTGGTGAGGTCCCACTTGACGCTCATTTGAATTTTTCCAAGTAAAAGGTTCCACTCATGCAGCATGAGTTGGTGAGCGAATTTTCTAAGAATAATTTCAACCGATTTGGTGGGTGATTCTTATAGGAAATTTCACTCTGATTCCGAATATACCATAAATGTTCCTATGTTTAGGATGGTAATTTACACCAAAAACCTCAAAAAACGCGGTTTTAGCGATTTTTGACTCTAAATTTTCAAGATTTGACCCCTTGGAGTAATCCAAAAATTCTGGCCATCCTTTCGATATTATTGACATTTTAAAATTTTTTTTGGATTTTTTTATCTCGATCCCTCGGGCAGATATCGTCTGGAGTGACACATATATAAATAAATAAATACCTATATAAATATATATAGTATAAAAAAGTGTTAAATTTCAGGAATCGTTTTAGAATGGTCTGAAACGGATTTCCATGAAGGAAATATTCAAAAATTTTGCATTACTAAAATTTTGAAGCCATTGCAATAGCTTAATTTTCTTCGAAAATTCGCTGAAATATGTAGGTTAAAATAAAACAAGGTAATAATAAAAGTTTTACTCCAGACAACTACCAAAATTTTGAAGCCATTGCAATAGGTTCATTTTTTTCGAAAATTCGCTGAAAAGCGCGAACCCCATTCATGACTGTTTGTGGACGTTCGTGCGGTTGATTGTAGTAGCTGATTGGTCTTTCATTATAAAAGTGATGTCAGACTGAGCACAATGACCGACGATAAAAAAAAAAAAAAAATCTCTCTTTTCCCCCGTACTTAATTTGAACCCATTGGATCCCACAAGGTCGGAATTCACACCAGAGAGAGAGAGAGAGAGAGAGAGAGAGAGAGAGAGAGAGAGAGAGAGAGAGAGAGAGAGAGAGAGAGAAAAGGGGAGAAAACGTTGCGCAACAAACGCAAAACGAAGATGCGTTCCCGCGTCGAAGAGAAAAGCTTCCGGGCTCTCACGATCGATCGTTTTATCAGGTGGTCAAAAGTGATTGTCTTCTGCGAGGTCCTCCGTGGGCTCTTCAGCGACCACCGTCTTCAGTAAGAAAGGTAGAGTCGTAGGTAGAGAGGTAGTAGTAGAGAGTGGAGAGAGAGTGTGAAAATTCGCCTTATTAAGGAGGAACTGTCACACAATGGTCCGCGGAACGCGATGTTAGAAAAATCGAATTTTCAACGTCATCGAAATGGATTTTTATAATTATTAGTTAATTAGTTTAATCAATTTTAACCCGCCTAGATTATTTTTTATTTATACTTTCTTGTGTTGTACAATTAGTTTTGTTTTTCAATATGCCTATTGTATATCAACTACACCTTCTCTTTATATTCAAAATTCCAATATCCAAGCTTCTCTATGGTTACTTTAAGTGTCAATCACATTGTTCAAATTTCAATATTGTCATAATTTTTATTCGTTTTTAAAGGCCCTGAAGATGGAGAAATCAATTGTCCGAAACGTTGGCACCCACTTCTTTCATTGATCGACCCTCAACAATTCCATCACTAATAATTATTAGTAGATCATAGTATTACTCAATGCTAAAATACAACTAAATACTAAAATTTATTTCTGAATCTTCCTGAATTTGAGAGATAAAATTGTCATTATTCCCTATAATTTCCCGTTGTTATGTATATACACATTTAGCGAACGGGGAACTTGCGTGACTTTTTAGCGAATTTTCGAAGAAAATAAAGCTATTGCAATGGCTTCAAAATTTTTGTAATGCAAATTTTTGACAAATTTCTTCATGGAAATCCGTTTCAGACCATTCTAAAACGATTCCTGAAATTTTAAACTTTTTCATATGTATATATATGTATGTGTGTGTATGTGTGTGTATGTGTGTGTCACTCCAGACGATATCTGCCCGAAGGATCGAGATAAAAAATCCATAAAAAATTTTAAAATGTCAATAATATCAAAAATAAGGATAAGTTCGTTGGCCAGAATTTTTGGAGTACTCCAAGGGGTCAAATTTTGAAAATTTATTTTAAAAAATCGCTAAAATCGTGTTTTTTGAGGTTTTTGGTGTGAAATACCATCTTAAACATAGGAACGTATATGGTATATTCGGAATCAGCGTGAAATTTCCTAGAATCACCCACAACATCGGTTAAAATTATTCTTTGAATATTCGCTCACCAACTCATGCTGCATGAATGGAACTTTTTTTATTTTGTAACTTGAAATATCATAACGAGGGCTCCAATTCCAGGGGACAATTCAAATTATTTCATTATTATATTTTTAGTTAAATGTTTACGTTTCGAGCGCCCTGCGTGGTTTTTGTTATCAATGTAATCAGTTTTAATTTATTGTTGATTTTCAGTTCTCTTAAATTTTAACTGTTGAATTTGTTTTGTTTGACTATTGTTTACTGTTGTTTACTGACTATTGTTTGGTGATAAGGAAAGTAGTAGGGTGGTAAGGGAAGTAGTTTGGCGGTAAGGGAAGTAGTTTGGTTGGAAGGGAAGTAGTTTGGTGGTAAGGTCCCTTTTCGTGACATGATTTCGTGACTCTTTTCAACTCTGGTAGGCCACCGCAAAAACATTATTCATGTTAATAATAATGAAGTAATTTGAATTGTTTCATTGGGGGCCGATACCCGACAAACTGATATAATTTTTTTTTTTTTTTTAATACAACTTTTTTCCAACCCTGCATTCATGGCTCAAAAAATGTACCTAAATTTAAAAGAAAAAATTCCCAATTTTCTCAATTTGTCCATCTTTGTGGTCATTTGTGCTTTTTATGCGACCGTTTATTTCTTAAAAAAACAAAAAACAGCGAGAAATCACCTGTTTGAAAGTCGAGTTTGAGAAAAGGGCGTAAATATCTCGAAGAGGGACCTGCTGTGCGTGCTGAACCCGTTTCGAGTGACTCATCCCTCTTAAGCGGAGTTTCTCGTTGAAAGTTCCATCCGATAATCCGGAGAAATCCAATTCGCTTAATCCGTGGATTACAACTTAATTGAACGTCTCGTCGGATCGTTCATCAGCCTCGCTCGGATAGAATGTTTTTGAATAAATTCGCTCACGAAGGTTAATGGAAACCCGTGGAATCGAGAATTTAAAACCGTGTTGAGGTCAGCCGAATTTGGATTTTGCAAGAGCATAAATGGGGAACCAACCTATCGTGTATGAGAAAATAAATTTTTTTCTGCTTTTGTATTGCTATTTGGAATGAAATAACGCAGTTAATAGGAGGAAAAAAATAGTTTATCGTTCGGGGTGTGGAGAAAACTTGGAATAAAATCACAGCTGTTTGAATAACAAGCGGCATTCCAAGGGCCCTTGAGACACCCGGTTACACGTCACACCAAAAGAACAACCGAAAACAAATGCCTAAACTTATACCTATATAAGTATATATGTATATATACAGGTCACTCCAGACGTTTTATATGACTGGGGAGTCGAGATAAGAAATCCAAAAAAAAAAAAAAATTCTAAAAAATATCAAAAGAAAGGAGGAGTTTGTTGGCCGAAATTTCTGGAGCAGGTACTCCAAGGGGACAAATTTTGAAAATGTAAATTACCATCTTAAACATAGGAACATATGGTATATTCGGAATCAGCGTGAAATTTCCTATAAGAATCACCCATCAAATCGGTTAAAATTATTCTTCGAAAATTCGCTCATCAACTCTCATGCCGCACGAATGGAACTTTTTTGACTAAGTTCCATTCCAACTTTTTCGTTTTGTTTGGTTGGCATCTTGGACGGGTTTGGTCAATGACAGACGACAGCCTTTTCAACGTCACTTCCCCGCCATAGGACAATAACGAAAAGTTCAATATATTTTCTGAAATTACAGATACTATATTTTCGCCCTACGACTTCAATATTGCAACTCGTAAGCCATTACCTTTCATAAAAACAAATAAAAGTTATTGATGATAATTCCCCATTCAGAGTTATGCCTTTGACAAAAAATTTCAAGTTCGCGCTTGCGCAGTAGCTATTAATCGTGACGAAATTCATAGGTTATTGTCTAGGAGTTAACCCCCTACTACTCTTCGGATTTGAGCGAAATGGGTCAATTAGGAACTGAGAAATCGTAGTTTCTGGAGATTCACGTTTGCGCATGCGTATACGCTACTAGTGGTCCGATGGCGTTGAAATTGATAGGGTAATGAGAAAGTAAAATGGCGTATCAAACTCATTTCCGAAAAAAAAACCTGAGAAACCTGGTTTTGAAATTTGATTTCAAATTTGCGAAGAGTAATTTGAAGAGCGTTCGTTCATCAACTCAAAACTTCCTGCTGGTCCGTCAAAGCGATTCAGGAGGCAGCGCCTCGCATGTCAAAGCGTGCTTTAACGACCGCGAAAAGAAATAAGGAAGAAAACAAGACGAGAAGGAAAACAGGAGACGCGACGGAAGGGAAAAAACCGCAGGAGTTGATTAGAGTCTGCGGTGAGCTCGCGAGGCTCCTGAAGACTGCAGGATGCGATGAGGAGCTCAACGGCCGTCCAAAATGAAGGTCCTTCTGGCCAAAACGTGTTCAGAACGATTCTTATATGGGATTTTGCGCTCATTTCGAATATACTCCATGTTAGTATAAATAAAATCAGGGGTTGGAAGAGTTATTTTGACATTCCGAAATAAACAGATGCCGTAAACAGGGGTTACTTTGAACAGACAAGCTGTAGAATCGAAAATCCTCGTAGTGGGCTTAGTTTCCAAGCTAGCGAACTTTGGTTGGTCCTGAACTTCCAAGGTTTACTGTACATTCACTGTTCTATGCAAGTGTTCAAGAAAATAAAACTTTCAGGTAGTTATTATGAATTGCGAATTCCTTGGGAACAATTTGCACTCATTCGAGTTAGTAAATATTTTTTTTTAATTATCACAAACAAATTTTTACAAGCGTGGAATTTCGCACCCAATGTTGACACGTTTGCCCTCGGAAATGCCATTTATGTTGACATTTGCAGTCCCTAATGTTGACACCAATTTAAATATTGTTTCCATGTAGTTATTTCTCAAGGCAAATGAACAAAAGAGATTAAGAACATGTTATAGTATATTTCACGTTAGACTTGAAATTAATGTTATATGTTATACTGCTGGCAGAATGATAATCAGTCACTTTATTTTTTGGCTCTTTTCGGAGCTGAAGACTCATCGTCGGTGTCATCTCTCTTGCTCCTCATCCTCTTCTATAGTGCCATCATCTCGTCAAAGAGGTTTGCTT
>JAEMON010000013.1:21893481-21904514 GCA_030264115.1 Lygus lineolaris
AGAGCTCCATTTTTGATTCAGCTGATCTGGGAGCTCCATTTTAAACCCAGCTGATCTGCGAGCTCAATTTCCGACGCAGATAGTAGTATCTCAAACATTGCGATTCACACTCGTGTTTCTGCTCTTTTTGTCGTTCAACCCTTAAGTCCCTGCAGGGAGCGAACGGTTGGTCCTAAAACGCTCCGCAAGGTCTCATTCGACGCTAAAAATTGTGTTCTATTTTAAATCGATGGAAAAAATTACCTTCCTATTTGAAATTTACGAGCTAGGGCGTTTTGAAAATTTCATCCACTATTTTCTACCCCTTAGAGAAGACTGACGGTAACGCCAAGCTTTGCGGCTCAACTAGACTCCGAACGGGGCCGGTATAGCAAATTTCATTAATTTTGGTCCATGGTAACTAAGGATAGTGCCGCGTGCGGCGGACGGCGGACGGACGGATTTTTTTTTAATTCGATTTTTGGATTCTACGTACCTATCTTGAAACGTAGAACCTCAAATTTGGGGGGGGTTACATTTTTTTTTCTTGCTCGATTCCAAAGGTTCATTATTGAAAATAATAAACCAAAAGGACGTCCATTCCTTATTATTGTAATGATTAGTACCTAATTACCGATGCATTACACATCATGCATTCTATTTTGTTATTTACTATCTTTGTTCCTTATTTCGTGAATACACTTTGTTCTATTCCATCCTTACAGGGAATCAAGTATTTTAAGCCATCGGTAGGTACTTTTTGTATCTTCAATCTTACTTACCCAAGTTGAAAATTTAGTTACCTATTATTCGTTAGTCAGAATAAATAAAAAAATAAAAAAGCAATATCTTTATTATTATCTGTATTATAATCACAATTTAAAATAGCTATAACTGGGAAAAGTTCATCACGGTACAATGATCACTCAATCTCTACACGATTCATCACTGATACAAATATATTTGAAGTTAGGTACTCGAAGTTTTTTGAAGTTTTCATCATGATGTTCATTTTCATCCCCACAACCCTGTGAACGGGAGTAATCCTTGTCTCTCATCTTCTTCAACAGTTTCCGACCCTTCTTTCAAAAGCCACTCTCGCCAGTGAGTTGAGGACGCGTACTCCATCCACCTGTCTGAACCAGTACAGATATTCATCGTTAGATTAGGTGTAACACTCTCTTTCCAGCTCATTCGATCTAAAGCGAGTTGATTGAATTTAAAAGTAAACGAATTTTTTATGTAAACTATAATTTTAAGCATAGTTAGTAAAAAGATGAGTAAAATAAGATAGTAGGTATAAAAGATGAGTAAAATTCAGTTATGACTACTTGTCCCTGTTGGATAGCCCTGAATTGATCACACACCACACCACATCTCATGTTGCCGATTCGCTAACAATTGTATCAAAATTTAAATAATTTAACACTATTTTTTTTTTTAAACTGACTAAGCAATTCATTAATGATATTACCTACCATCGCCGATTTTGAAATTTGAAAGGGTGGCTCCGAGGGGCTGTTGGAAGGTGAGTATTTCTTAGTTTTATGAAGCAGTTCGTGTAGATTCGTGTTATGTCATATTATCAGGAAGAGCTTCAAAACTGAGCACATACACTTTTACCGCCGAGCTGTCAAAATAAAAGGTACCTATATTTTCATCTTCATCAGGAGAGCACAAACCGCACATCCCCATCAGAATTTAGAAAAAACAAATCCAAAAATGTTTAATGTGATATCTGTGACGGATTAGGACTACTGATTTTTAGTAGGGGCCTGTCCATATTCGAATTTATCCTAGGTTTCACTTGATAAATACCTAAAATAAACTTAGATTCTGCTACCACTCAATTTTAGTTGAGAAAATAATAACCCTTATTTTAGAGGAAGGATTATGATACAAGTCAAAATAAGGAGAAAGAAAAGATTATAATTGAACGAGAGTTTAAGATAGAAACCTACCTAATACTCTGCTCGAATCAATATAAATTAAATATAGGAATAAATGGAATTACCAGATCAGTGTGATGCTGGAAGATCCACAAAGAGAAAAAATAATTAATGAAAATATGAAATACCACGAGGTAGGTAAAATGGAAAAAGGATAGATGGTTTGATCTAGATACTCACGACGCGATGGTCTTAGTGTATGTCAATGACTGGGGAAGGCTAACCTGCCAGCCCTCGCTCCCTAGCGGAAGAGAAGGGAACCTCCAGACATTCCCTCTACAATAGAAGTTAAAAGTAGGAACCAGCATGGAGAATGGAAGACGAATGGATCGTGCAGCCATAACTGCTGAGTGGTGCTCCCAGTATGGAGGAAGAATGAGTTCCATGGTGTCACAGGGCACCGGGCACCGTGACATATCAGCATCAGGCAGCCATACAATAATTCAGTTAAAACCTAATAAACTGTCAACGAACCTTTAAAAAACTTTAAAAATCTTGGCAAAACAATCTTTGTGGTTTACAAATTTTTTTTACTGCCTGATGATATTTTCACATTACATATGTTTGGATTTGTTGTTTCTAAATTCTGATGGGGATGTGCGGTGCTCAGTCTTCTGGTGAATTCCTTTTCCTTCCTTCATGCTCCGAAGATGAAATTATATATTATTTTCTGAAAACTTGGCGGCAAAGGTGTATCTGCTCAGTTCTTACCCTATTCCCGATATTAGACGTCACCAACAAAATCTTAGTGAGTCGAAAATAGGTAGTAAAACATATTCCTAGTTACCACTGATTTCTTGCAAAGTGTCTTCACCTCCTCCCTGGTCCTTAGGTAGAATTTCTGAGGGGAAATGATTCGTCAAGACTTCTGACCCTTCCGTGTAAACGTGCCACTAAAATAAACAATTTAAATAGAGATGAGGTATAATTTGTAATGTTGTAACATGGAAAGTTCACTTCTTATGAACAGTAGTTACTTACGCAAAAACAGGTGATAAAATCACCCCAATAATCCACTATTTTTCTGTAGCTACGAAAAGTTCCAATCATAAATTCCAAGAGTTCCATAACAATAAGTTCCATAACGATCAAATTTGGACTAACAAATATTTCTTTAGTAAATATCAATAAATACACTTTAGGTAAGTACGTGGCTTGAAATTAAACATAGGTAATAATTTTTCAGTTTTGTAACTTTTACGAACCCGTCTAGCTATTTTGGTTTTCATCATGGGTTTTATAAGTCGGTTGATGGCCACATGCATAAATGCTGGAGTGTTCAAGCTGATTACTCCTCTAATTCTCCAAGGCATTACATTCTGTAACAAAATGAAAAAAAATAAGGTGGGCATAAACGGCAACATGGATAGGTATAAATAAATATATTGACAATGAGAACTCACAAAACCTCGTAGACTACAAATAATGACAAATTTTTCAGGAAGCAAAACAAATGTTTCTTGTGCTCAATGAACTCGTTGTCGCTAGGGACAGATATTATTACTATTTACCCCTGCGATTTAGGTAGGTGTGAAGGAAACTGATGATCGGTTACTTGATTTGAGACAGTTTGTATGTTTGAGACAGTTTATCTATTATGAAAATCTCCTTCCTATAATTGTCTAATACCCAATTGCCACCTCCTCCATCCCCATCATAGTGAAACTCTGTACCCCTCCTATATGCATGCAGGGTATGCTTGAGCTGCTGTGGGATCGAGATTCCCATAGGTACAAATATCTCTAAACTACTTGTCTGCTTTGCTAGCTGAATGATAATTTATCTACATTCTCTTTCCTGGTCATAGCATATGTGTGTGTTGCACTTATTACTGTGTGATTTACTGAGGTCCTGAATGGAAGCGAACCAAACAAGAATGTTCTTTCTTCTCTGCTTACTGGTCGAGAAACACTTGAAATCACTCACTCATAAAACTACCTCACTGAAAACCGAAAATTACTGTATTATTATTATTATTCCTGCCTTGTACTCAACATAAAATGCATCATTGCCTCCTAGTCTCCCTCCTGCTCCTTCTCTTCTCTCCCAAACTTTGCCCCCGTTTCCTTTCAGTACTCACTCCTTCTTCCTCTTCAGTTTTGCTGTCTTCACCACAGCCATAGTGGACATGAGTTGGTATGGATATGTATGGTATGTCCACAGCTGTTTCACACTCGCCATTGGCGACACTACCCACTGAGAGGAGTAGGCAGTTTCCCTCTAATAACTGTACTTTTTCCAAGATTAATGCTGACACTCGACCTGACACAGTACCAGTAGGCTCAATTCACACCTTGATGGTATTGAGGCCCTTGTCATTATTTTTAGCTACCTGAATTCACCTTTGTTCTGTAGAACTGGTACCTGCTGATTTTAACCATTTGGACCACACACTCACTACATGGCATTCAATCATTATGGTTTCATCATTTTCATCTGTGCATTGAACAATATTATGTAGGTACTTGAAATAACCTTGGTTTGTATCGGCGACGCTCGAAGAAGCTAGTTTAGCTTCAGTAAATCGAGAACCTGGGGCAGCTTGTAGTTGCTAGTTTCCTCACCAGAGTGCATTGGTACTACCACTCTTGAGCAGATGTCAAAAGGAGCATGTTCCCCCCGAACTGCCCTATGTCCTTCACGCCTGAGACTATGGTCAGCATAGCCAGATGTCCCCAGTCCTCGTCTGTCTGATCATGGCACATGCAAGACCTACTCTACTAGGATTATAGGGGTCAGGAACAAGTGTGGACTACATCATGCCACCTCACTGATATCAAGTCAGTGTCACCAGGTTTACGCAAACATAGATGATAAAATCCCCAAAGATGCAATAATCCACTACTTTTCTGTAACTAAAAAAAAGTTCCAATCATGCTCCTCACCATCAAATTTGGACAAACAAACATTTCTTAGAGTGGCCTTAAAGGTGACCTTGAGTGAAGTGGTGGTGTCGTTAGACCTAGACCCCGTGACGAATTCTAGAAATGACTGGAAACGTAATTCTGATAATTATTATTAAACTTGATGGTAACGCAGAATAATTGAGAATGTGTCCGACACGGTAACTTATAGTTGCACTCTCCTCAGGTGGACTGACATCTCTGTTCCCCCAACCTCACCAGCTCTTCAGCAGCACACAAAACCACATCGCCCCTGCCTCACCCACAACCTGCGTTGCCACACGTCCTCGTTTCACCAGGATAGTCCTGCTTTCGGAAGAATAAATTGTCCTGGGTCCTGGTCAAAGTGTTAGCAGGACGCGAAATGTCCTGATTTTGCTCATTGCGAGGTCCTCATTTGCTTGGAGTTTTACCCCAGAGTTTACCCAGTTTTAGCTCAGAGATGAACATTTTAGAGCCCTTGAATCAGTATTCATTGCGGAAGAAACAAAGGCGGAAAGTGAATTCAAATTTTTGTTCGATTCAATCTTTCCTTCCTGGGGCCGACATCAAAATTTGTTACTGTTTTATAGTTATAGTTCCTGCGGTATGAAAGAATCAAGATTATCTCGTTTTCTTAGGTTATTCCGTTTCTTAGTTCTTGAGGCAGACACACGAATGTGATACGATTTTTCAAGTTCCTGATAGGGTATGTATTAACGTGTACATAGAGTGTAATCTTTTGGGGATGGTTAGGTATGGTTAGGGATGGTTTGTTGGTTATTTATTTACTGAGCTGAAATGTTAGGGAGAACAACCACGCGATATCCGCACTCTCCCGGACTTGTGTCACGGCTTCTTCTTGATTAACATAAATTGACCTATAGTCAAGATGGCCACGGGTTACAACGTTGCACTCTCCTCAGAGGGGACAGACATGGATGTTGCCCCTACCACCCCAGCTCTTCAGTAGCACAAAACCACATCGTCCCTGCCTCACCGACAACCGTACGGTTATACGGCAGTAATCATCACTATGGGATGGTGGAACTGACGTTATTTGGTCTGCCCTAAGTTCCAATTAGCAGTGATTTATTTGGGTTTTGTGGGTTATTTATTTACTGAGCTGAAATGATCACAAGTCCAGGAGGGTGCGGATATCGCGTGGTTGTTCTTCCTATCATTTCAGCATAGTAAATAAATAACCCACAAAACCCAAATAAATCACTGCTAATTGAAACTTAGGGCAGACCAAATAACGTCAGTTCCACCATCCCATCATAATGGTTTATACAAATAAATATTTCTTCCTTTCTTCTTCTTAGGATATCTTCATAGGATGGAATTTTACCTGTATGAAGTGTATGACGTTCCTCATGAAGGTCGGGCGAACGGCGAGAAAGTAGGAGAGCGAGTAGTTCTTGTTGTCCATGATGATGTACTCGCCACCCTGGACCTTCTCACTTCGCAGCCTCATGTCGAGGATGACGAGGATCCTCTTGATGATGAGCACTGGATCGTACCCTGGGAAGTCTGGGATTCCGGAGAGGGTCATCAACAGCCGGGAGCCGTCCTGCGTTGGTTTTGGCAGCGTCAGCAACTGGCTGGGAAGGATAATTATTTTGCTATAAATAACAATGAGTTGGATGATGAACACCACTCTCGTAACAAGGGCACATGAATCAGATACAAAATGCAGATTCTACAAGTAGTAGCAACACACTCTATCATTGGTTCGAAGAGGCGTCGTTATTGATAGGGGACCCTCTGGAGAATAAACCGTCCCTGAAGATATCCCTGAAGATTTCATTGATACCTACTGGTCAATTTAATGAGAAGTTCTTGGAGGTCTTACAGTGTCAACAAATTATAAGATTGCTCATGTGCAGAAAATCGCTGAAAAACGCGTTTTTATTGGGTTTTGGTTGAAATTACCATCTGAAATATAGCTACTTATTTTCGGAATCGGCACAAAATTTCATTCAAGGACGACCTATAAGTTGGAAAAATGATGGGACTAAAATCGAAAATTCTCTCATTGACTCATGCAGCATGATTGAAACTTTCCAGTAGTAATCCAATAAACAAACAATATTATATTTTTATGATATGCTCACAAATAAGGCCAGGTAGCAGCGAAGGCAGGTGCCAGCGGATCTCTCTCAGAATAGAAATCTTTTGCACGACTCCGAAATCTGTAGTAGTTGTCAATTTTTCCCTTCGCTTTTTTGATATCTCCTTTGCATCCAACGAGGAAGTTGCAAAAGAACGCGTCCGGCTCTAAATGAAATGACACAGATAGATAATTTCAATTCGAATCACATTTATTCAGATACATATTTTTACTCGAACAGGGCAGAACAAAAATAGTATACAATAAATATTTATTCTAATTTTCTTAATTTGGAATTCCTTGAGCCTAAGGTCTTATTGACGTGTCCAGGCCCTTCATTTCCAATGAGTACCTTGCATGGGTAGGAATTGTGCATTTTGAACCTCAAAATCTGATATCACGCCCTTCAAAACCCCCTGGTGCCGATTTTCAGCTTGAGTTACGGCTGGTTTGCCTAGAAAATGGGTTGAAAGGGAGCGCATGATGTCATTTAGGTTCCACGAAAGGGGAAAAATAACCATGCAAGTTCCTCATTGTTTGGGACAATGTCACTGTTATGTTGTTAGCTTGCTCTATAATAATTACTACAATGTAACGTAGTTCTTTATATTAGTTCTTACAATATTGCAACATACTTCAACGAACTGACATATTTTAAACATAATATATATTCCATGGTTAACCAGCATGAAATCAAGTTATACATAGGTACTTACTTGTTATATGAGATACAACTTGTGATCTATTTATATTAATATGTATTATTTATTTATTTATATTTATAAATACGGGCGAACCCAATTACATATGAAATCGTACAATATCAAATTATTTGCAGAGTTATCAAATTATTAGAGAATGATACTAGCAGAATTATCTATTCAAATCAAATTATTAGCAGAATTACCTACTTACATTAAAATAAAACTATTTACACTAATATAAATTTATGAGCAGAAAGGATGTTATCGTGAACCTACCTACTCGTAATTAAAGGGAAAGATCCCACTTTTTTTTTAGCGTGTTTGTATTTCTGTATCTTTACAGTTTTTTGTATTTTTTGTAAAGGGCTGAGCCGTAAATACAAATAAAGATTGAATTGAATTGAATTTAATATAGCCGGAGTTTCAGTATGTGGGGAGCAAGGAAGAGACACGTGGAGCTACACGTGTCTCTCTCTCTCCCCACCATGTGGATTTGTGGCCCGGTAGGGGGTAGTACCCTACCGGGTGTATCCTGGGGGTACATGTGGGGGTGTGTATCCTGGGGACGTTATGTACATTGGGAAAAGTGCCCCAATAAAGCATTCTACATGAATCACACTACTTGACTAATCCTTTCTCTACATTCGTACTTATTACACAGTAATCTGCGGATTTTTGAGCTTTAATTAGCTCCATTTCTAAGGCACTCTAAACTTGAAATGCGTTTTCCTCAAAATTTGAATGTCTCACTTAGTGCCTTTCTCCACTAAACCGACGTTAGGTGCGTCTAAAATGTGAGTAGATTATACCTAATACATACCCACCCGATTTTGCTGATGAGGGAAAATGTTTTTGTTCGGAAACCCAACTTCTGACACTCGCTAGATCTTCTGAGAGTTTCTTTCGAGAGTATCCCACATCATCGAGCACTCCGTCTTCTTGAGCAGTTGTCAACGGTTCCAACGGTACATCTAGAATTGTAAGGAATAACAATTTTTTCTGTTATTAACCACGATAAAATTAATTATTTTAATAAAGAATAAAAACGTCTGCCAAGTTAGATGGGTAGTAGAGCGTCTTTTAATATTCTAACATGCGAGCAAATAACGAGCTAGTGAAAATTTCACCGAAATTGGTAGACTAAAGGCGAAATAATTTCTGTTTTTCTCTAAAACGGGTGGACCGATTTTCATTCTGCAAAGCTTTCAGTGAATGGTATTACCAAACTTAGGTTTGTACATTCAGTTTCGATTTTTAACAAATTTTTTTCCATTGCGTAGCAAATATTTTTTTGCTCAAATTTGAACATTTATTGAAATGTCAGGTATCCATGACATAGAGTTTTGCTAGTAGAATCCAAATCAATTTCCAGATTTAAAATTGGAATTACAATAGACGCTCCTTAATCTCTATTAGCATGTAGAAGGCGACGTTGCCATACGTTTTCCCATTGTGCTGGATTGGAAATGGTGAAACAACGATTCACTGAGGGTCCGAATCCGTAAAAGGTGCCCATCTAACCACTCTGAACATTCGGACTAGTTCCTTGAATAAGAAGAATATCTGAAGGAATATTATGACCGAATATGAAATTGCAATATGAAATTCTGCCTGAGTGTAGTTCCAGAGTTATGTCCATGACAACAAATTTCAAGTTTGCGCATGCGCACACGATAGTAGCGACCCGGCGGAATGAAATTAATAATGGGTCGTTTAGAGGCTAATCCACACAATCCCTGAAAATTTCATCAAAATCGGACCGTAATTTCATAGGTATAGTTTTGCCGGGTAGAATGGATTGACCGCAGACAGACAGACGTACGGACACGGAACCGAAATCGTTGAGAAAGCTTTGAAATGCAAAAAAGAATCATTCATGCAGCATGAGTTGGTGAGCGAATTTTCAAAGAGTAATTTTAACCGATTTTGTGGGTGATTCTTATAGGAAATTTCACGCTGATTCCGAATATATCATATTTGTTTCTATGTTTAGGATGGTATTTCACACCAAAACCTCAAAAAACACGTTTTCTAGAGATTTTTGAAACTAAATTTTTAAAATTTGACCCCTTGGAGTACTCCAAAAATTCTGGCCAACGAACTCATCCTTTCTTTTGATATTATTGACATTTTAAAATTTTTTTGGATTTTTATTTCGATCCCACAGGTAGATATCGTCTGGAGTGACACATATATATAAATGTATATATGAAAAGTGTTAACTTTCAGGAATCGTTTTAGAATGGTCTGAAATGGATTTCCATGAAGAAAAAGTTCAAAAATTTGCATTACAAACATTTTGAAGCCATTGCAATAGCTACATTTTCTTCGAAAATTCGCTAAAAGTTCCAGTCATGCAGCATGAGTTAATGAGCGAATTTTCAGAGAATCATTTCCACCGACTTATAGCGACTTTTGAACTACGGAATATTCTATATTAATCTGGTGAATCATTCTTGTAGGAAATTTCACGCTGACAACGGATAGGTATAGGTACCTTATACGAGTAAGTATGTTCCTAAGTTTTTAAGATGGTGATTGTGGTGGACACATTCCCGATTATTCCACGTGACCAAGTTTAGTATAATTAGAAGTGCCTTTTCAGGCATTTCTAGAACTTGTCACGGGGTCTAACGACTCCACCACATCACTCAAGGTTCCAGGATCTCTAAAGTGATTTTCACCAAAATCCTCAAAACACATTTTTTTAAAGCGATTTTTGACCATGAATTTTCAAAATTTGACCACAAAAAGTACTCAAAAAATTCTGGCCAACGATCTCTTTCTTTCTTTTGAAAGCTACTAGGTATTGAGATTGTGATGTTAACCAGCCCATTTTTTTTTTTTTTTTCATTATTATTATTTTTAATTGTTTTGTTTTGTTATTGATTGTTTTTGTGTTATGATATTATTGATATTACGTTCGGGTTTTCAAGATCGATCCTAGGGCCGGATATCGTCTGAAAGTGACACTGGTAGTGAGTCTGGATCTGGAGCGGAAATGTTGACGTTGTACGACAAAACAATGTTTTTGTACTTCTTGCGCGAATTCAATATAGGTAGTTTCCTACCTTCGGAAGCAAAACTGCACCAAAACTCGTCCAACGTGCCAGAAGTAGAAAAGTGTACGCATTTATAGTAAAATTAGAAGAAATATTAGTCGCAAATTGAATTTGGCAATAATGAAATAATGATACTGACCCATCTGGTGTTGTTCGGGTGATTTGCGACTTTGCGTAGTTCGTAGCAGAGACTGGCGAATGGAAACCGGGAATTGTGTTGTGTACTCGAGGAAACGGGAAGAGAGATAAGAATCAGGGGAACGTGGAAAATGGATGACCGCAATAGGTATTCACGACAGATCGTAATCAACCAGAGCCCAACGATGAGAGGAAAAAAACGTCTG
>JAEMON010000013.1:21932605-21942978 GCA_030264115.1 Lygus lineolaris
TATATTCGGAATCAGCGTGAAATTCCCTATATGAATCACCCATCAGATTGGTTAAAATCATTCTTTGATAATTCGCTCATCAACTCATGCTGCATGAATGGAACTTTTTTTCAGGTTTTTGGTGTTATGTACCATCTTAAATATAGAAACATTATGGTATATTCGGAATCAGCGTGAAATTTCCTACAAGAATCACCCACCAAATTCGTTAAAATTATTCCTTGAAAATTCGCTAACCAACTCTTGCTGCATGAATGGAACTTCTTTTCCTTCTATTTTTCCTAGTAACACTATTCCCCCAAATAAATTGGTTCTATTGAACAACAGCAACAATACAATCCCTCCAGGAGCTTCCCTTTGTTCAAGTAGAGAAATAGTAGCCTATAGGTAAGAACCTGTCTCTTGAATTTCAACTCCACTGAATACTCCTCTACTTGACATCATTGATAGAGTTAAAAATTTCCACACGAGTTTTTGCTCAGCCAAATCAGTGAATCACTCGGTGGCAGCACAAATAGGTCCCATTTAGTGAGCAGAAGAGTAGTAGGCCTGACACACTTCCCTTCGCTGACCAGCTTGACCTCACCTGACCTCGTCTTCTCCTCCATTCTCCTTTTTATCCTTCCATTCATCGGAATCCTCCTGTCTTCATTCACGGTTCTCATCAAAAGACTTTCCTATCCTTCATCCACTACATCAGAATTTCAATTTTCGTACTCACAGGGACTTGTCTTACATTTTTTTTTTTTGGATGAATAGATTGTCCTGCAGAAAAGAATCTAATTTGAAGAAAACCTTGAATATTCCATCAAAATCGGCGTTTTGGTTTAGGGTTTTGAGGGTTATTTATTTAATGAGCTGATCTGTACAACCACTCGATATATCAGCGTGCTTGCGCTTGTGTCTACTAATCTGATCATGATGAAATTCATAGTTAATGAACAGGTACGGAGGTATGTTTTTCTTGTTGTTGAATTTTTGACTTATTCATTCCATAATGTTCAGAAGCCAAATTTTCTACACAAAACAACGTTACGCAATGTATATTTTTCATGGTTTAAAAGCTTTTTTCTGAGTATGTTATAAAAGTTTCATTCATGCAGCATGAGTTAATGAGCGAATTTTCAAGGAATAATTGTGAACGATTTGGTGGGTGATTCTCATAGGAAGTTTCACGTTGATTCTGAATAAATACGATGATAATGTTTCTATTTTTTGTATGTTAATTTACACCAAAAATCTCAAAAACACGTTTTTTTAAAGCGATTTTTGAAACTAAATTTCCAAAATTTGACTCTTCAATTACTCCAAAAATTCTGGCCCACGAACTCATCTTTTCTTTCGATATAACTGACATTTTAATTTTTTTTGGACTTTCTATCTCGATTGTAGGGTCAGATATTGTCCTGGAGTGACACATATGTATATTATAGATATACAGGTTGGTCTCAAACGTAACGGACTTAGTTTGAGGTCTTATATATAGGAAATTCCACGCTGATCACGAATATACCACATATTAAGGGTCCCTGAACTAATCTTGACCATTTTTCGAAATTTTTTGAGTGTTTTTGGGCAATAAACAAGGAAGTTATCCGGAAAATCGAAAAATACCTCGAAATAAACGTTGTAGTAAATTGAATGCTGCGTCGAATGAGACCAACGCCAGCTCCTAAGATTGTACCTACGATTTTTGGCGAATTTTAGAAGTCTTGATCTGTTGATAAACTGCTTTATAGGAGCAGGAAGGTAGGGAGGTAGTATGCACTTAAAATGTAGGTTTAAATGTTTTTAATATCCTGTTAATCATTATCAAATGATTTAAAAAAACGTTAAAACCTACATTTTAACTTCATAGTACCTGCCTACCTTCCTGCTCCTATCAAGCTGAAATTTCTGCGCTGATTTCGATCTGATATTCTGCGCTGATATTTCTATGTCCCTATGTTTAAGATTGTAATTTACACGAAAAACCTCGGGAAACTCGTTTTTTGACCCTCATTTTTCAAAATTTGACCTCTTGGAGTACCACAAAAATTCTGGCCAACGAACTCAGCCTTTATTTTGTTATTATTGAAATTTTGGGATTTTTTGTTGTTCAGGTAGATTTCAGGGTCTGATATACACACACACACATACATTATACTATACATCTATTATATTGACATTATTATATATGTATTTTTTTTTTCAGGAGTCAATTTAGAATGGTCTGAAACAGATTTCCATAGAGAAAATTTTCAAAAATTTGCATTAGTAAAATTTTGATGCCATTGCAATAGCTTAATTTTCTTCGAAAATTCGTTAAAACGAAAAACAGAGTTGATTCCAGAACATAAATTTGGTTGATCGAAATACTTTATCATTTCCAAGATGAAGCCAATGAGTGGGGCAATCAGGAGCTCTCGAAAAGAAATGATTCTACCTACATAATTTCGTCCGCTCCAAAAGTAGCAATGAAAAAAACTGCCAATGCTATTTCTACAATTCGCTTCAGAATACTTGCTTCCTCCATCACTTCGAGATAATGAAGACCAGAGAAGAACCCGATAGTCCCAAAAATGAGACATTCGTGACTCCACGACTCTTTTTGATTGAGATCGTGACTGCCGAGCGGACGTGTACCCTGGGCGAGGGACGTAACCGACCGAAATCACGAATCGATCCCCGTATCGATTACCGACACATCGATTCCCGATCTGATTACAGGGTGACCCGACGGTGACATCACAGGAGGACTCGGTTATCCGATCGCCCGGATCAACTCTGGTAATATAAGCTAAAATCGGACTCGGCCTGGCGGACCCTGTTGTTTCGGGCTCCCGCGGGTTCGTTCTCAAGAGGTCGGATTCCGTTGTGCAGAAGATGGTTATCTGATTTCCTGCCGGCTGTCCCCAATCTTCTCCTGGTGGTTTGCCGAATAAAACTCAGTACTGTTAGAAATGATCAGATAGGTTCCTAGGTACTACTAGAGTTTTGATAATTAAAAGTTTCATTCATGCAGCATGAGTTGGTGAGCGAATTTTCAAAGAATAATTTTAACCGATTTTGTGGGTGATTCTTATAGGAGATTTCGCGCTGATTCCGAATATACCATTATGTTCCTATGTTTAGGATGGTATTTCACACCAAAAACCTCAAAAAACACTTTTTTTTTTTTTTTTAGCGATTTTTGAAACTAAATTTTCAAAATTTGACGCTTTGGAGTACTCCAAAAATTCTGGCCAACGAACTCATCCTTACTTTTGATATTATTGACATTTTATTTTTTTTTTTGGAATTTTTATCTCGATCCCACGGGCAGATTTCGTCTGGAGTGACACATATAAGTGACTCTAAAGACACTTGTAATGTTTAGCACCACCATTTTGTTTTGTCAAAAGCCAGTAGTAGGTATATCCTCAATCGTTCATTTTATCACAGTTTATACGCTAGTTGTAGAAACTAAATTCTTTATTTACCACCCTCGAGACTACTTCAGATTAACATGTAAGTTAAGTCACTATTTACTGTATATTCATATATGAAGCGACTAACTTCGTTATCTTCAGTCCATAGTTTGTACCTACTCAATAGCATTTTTTACACCAATTGTTTCTTTAGTTTTATGATTCTACATTTTCTTGTTTCTTCTGTAGATTGCCCAGACGATATCTGCCCATAGAATCGAGATAAAAAATCCAAAAAAATTTTAAAATGTCAATAATATCAAAAGTAAGGATGAGTTCGTTGGCCGGAATTTTTGGAGTACTCCAAGGGGTCAAATTTTGAAAATTTAGTTTCAAAAACCGCAAAAAACGTGTTTTGAGGTTTTTGGTGTGGATACCATCTTAAACATAGGAACATAATATGGTATATTCGGAATCAGGGTGAAATTTCCTATAAGAATCACCCACCAAATCGGTTAGGATGATTCTTTGAAAATTCGCTCATCAACTCATGCTGCATGAATGGAACTTTTTCATTTTCGAAATCACTCGCACTTTGCGTTTCAGGGCCTCCTGAACAAATTTGGTTACGCATCTGACTATGTTGGTGAAATTTTCAGGGATTAAGCGAGATAGACCCTAGAAGGTCCCCTATAAAATTCATCGCCATCTGACCACTAGTAGCGAGTGCGCATGCTCAAGTCATCAAGTCTTGGTCCCTATTATGGATTATCACAAGAGGTCGCAAGATACGCTGAATGAATTTATTGATGAATACTTTACTCATCTTCGCCCATTGCCACACTGGTGCGAGACATAGGATACCTAAGAGGCACGATCTCGTCCAAGAAAGTTATGAGTCGAAATTGCGAAAAAAGTCCTTCATGCAAACTATTCCGCTTCGGGACATCAATTAATACTAATCATTTTTACTGCCTCATTAAAAAAAACCTGCTCCGTAAAAATAATGTCATCAATCAAAGAAGCGCGATCGTTACGGTGGAATCCTTATCGAATTCCATTAATCGGACAACTTTTATCACGCCTCGAAGATAAAAAGAAAATGAACGAACGGCTTCTTTCCAATTAATACAGGTAAGGCAAGGCAGGTGAGGCGACGTTGCATCATGAGCTTCTCATAAATCGTCAGTAATCATCATTTTCTAAATGACGGTAGGATTTTTTATCGTAATAAAATATTTTTCTAACCGGTTCAGTACATTGATTTATTGCCTTCAAGTGTTCATAATCATTGTGAAGCTGGATGAGATGAGACCATGAATGGTTAGTGGCGACTGCAGACATCCATATCAGAGATCGATCCCGGGTGCTCATCTGAGTTACACCGTGCATTTCTTAACCCTGGAAGAGAACATCTACGTCAGTTCGACGTGTCTCCGATTTTTGCTTCCGAGTCTGCAAGGCAGTGGAAGTTTTGTCGAAAATTTTCTTCATGGAAATGAGATTCAGGCCATTCTAAAATGATTCCTGAAATTTAACACTACACACACACACACAAACACACACTCACACACACACTCACACACACACACACGCATAAATATTATATTCACATATAGGTATATATAATTCATATTTTATATGTGTCATTCCAGACGATATCCGACCGAGGAGTCGAGCTAAAAATCTGAAAAATCTGGCTCTTTCAAGCCAGCTCATTAGGAAATCATTTCAAAACCACCCTATAAGTAAGAAATCACGGACAAAACCAACTCGAAGGTACAATCCAAAAAAGGAGCTATAAATGCTGTGAAAAATACAAATGATGAGAGTAATATTGTACCCCCAGTATATTGTACAATAGGTATTATTATGAATTCATAGGAATAAATGAAAATTAATTTTTTTATTCATTGTTTTATTTGGCAAGAACTTAACAAGTAGGTACTTGATGCCAAAAGCTTTATAAGTGCACATGAAAGAAAAATCACATTTCCTGCCAGAATAAAATTACAAAAGTATACCTAGGTAGGTACAGGTGTACATACGGAATAATAGACTGAATTAGGTGGCTACACTATCATCCTCACTCGTGAGGATTTGTCTTGTTTTCATCTTTTTCTTGTTGTCAACTTTGCTGAGCAGCCATCAAACAGAAGAAGTGATACTGCTTTATGGAATCTCCACTGGCCATCATAGGTGTACACCCTCACATCGAAGTACTAGTTCTTGGAAGTTTGGACCAGAATGACTAGATATGATGTTGCAACGGCAGCAATCTGTAACAAAACAATACTTTCCCTTCACTTTCTTCTCAAGTAAGGAAAGTACACACAAGTAAAAGAAAGTAACGTAAGTAAGCAAGTACCTAAACCCAAGTGAATATTTCACCGAAATTTGTACCTGGAGCAGCTCTTGTTATGACTAGGACAACATTCAAGTTTGCGCATGCACAGTAGCTATTACTGATCCAAAAGTTCCAAAATAATAACCATTCATCTTGGAGCTAGCCCCCAATATTATCAGCAAAATTCATTAGTGAAATCGATTACAATATCCATTAGTAACGGAGAAACCGTATTCCCAGGAATATCACAATGCGCACAAGCTAGGTACTATTGGTTCTAATGCGATGAAATTCATGAGGAACCGTCCATGGACTAACCCGCACAATCCCTTAAACTTTCACCAAAATCGGTCCACAAGTTCGTAATGCCCACACTGCTGTCCAAGTCAGATGCTGATAACTTTGTATACGTTTGTTGGTGGTTATCTTTCGTATATCATGCAGCAATAATTTGCAGTCTGCAGTTATAATAAAATTATAATGATGCAATGTGGAAGATGTGAATGTCATTGTAAAGCTTACACTATGGAGGAGAGGATAGTCGACCTTGAAAAAACCTTTGGCGTGGAATTCAAACTCTCTCTTCATTTCTAAATGCAGCATCAGTTTTTTCTGTAAACAAAATAGAGTATCAACACAAGAAGTCCAGATCTATCATGTTTCTGTGTATTTGGTATTCATCTGGCCAACTCAAGCCTCCAGTAAAAAATGACTGGAGTGAAGTTAGCAATAGATTCCAGCAATAGAAAAAATTGAAGGGGAAGCTAGCAATAGATAAAACGTAAGTAAAACGTAAGTATACAACTTTTAAAATAATATAACAACTCAAATTGTTGTTCCCAAATCGAAGATTGTTTTTGCATAGATACTGCAATAACAAAGAAACACTATTCAGCAGGAGCCAGGCAAGGATGACAAGGAGCAGATTCATCAACAGAATAACAGCTGAAGAGCTGCAGCAAAACTGCATAGAAACCTCTAAAAAACGTCTGCCAAGTTGGGTGGGCAGTATGGCTTCCTCACTTTAGTAATATGGACGTATAGAATCAGTTATAAAACATTTTAATGAAATCGGTAGAATAGTTTTGGATTTGGGAGCATGCCTATGACAATAAATTTGAAGTTTGGGCATGCTCAGTAGCCATCACTTACCCGATTGGGGCGAAATTCATAGGTAATTGTTTTGGAGTCGGCACACGCTACTAATGGTCCGATGGCTATTAAATTAATAGGGAACTGAGTAGAGGCTACAATCTCTGAAAAGTTCAATAGAATTGGTCGGGTAGTTCCGGAGTTATGGCTTTGAAATTCATCTCAAAACGGCGCATGCGCAGTAGGTATTACTAACAGAATCGAATTGAAATTCGAAGGTAATGGTCAATATCCAACTACCCTCCGACTTTGAGCGAAATCGGTCCATTAGGAACAGAGAAATCGTAGTTTCAGCAAATTTACGTTTGCGCATGCGCACAAGCTACTAGTGGTCCGATGGCGATGACATTTATGGGAGACCCTCTAGGGTCTGATTCGCGTAATCCCTTGAAATTTCACCGAAAATGGTCGAGTAGTTCCGGAGATACGCCTATGACAACAAATTTCAAGTTTGCGCATGCGCAGTAGCTATTATTGATCCAATCGTGACGAAATTCATAGGTTATCGTCTTGGAGTCATTCCACAACTACCCTGCAAGTTTGAGCGAAATAGGTCAATTAGGAACTGAGATACAGGGGTTTAAGGAAATACACGTTTGCGCATGCGCTCACGCTACTAGTGGTCCGATGGCGATGAAATTGATAGGGGACCGTCACGGAGCTAACCCGCCCAATCCCTGAAAATTTCATCAAATTCGGACCACATCTTCATATAGTTTTGCCTGGGACAAGGAATTGACTACAGACCGACAGACAGACAGACGGACAGACAGACAGACAGACAGACAGACAGACACGGAACCAAAATCGTTCAGAAAGCCTCGAAACGTAAAAAGCAAGTGGAAATTTTGATTTTGGAGGACGAAAATTTTTTTAATTTCTTGCACGAATACATAGCTTCCTACCTTCGGTAGTGAGGAAGCAAAAAATAAAAAACCCATTTCTTCATTTTATAGTCATGCTAGTTGCAGTTTTTTCTTTGTTCTACTTTGGCAAAATCCTCTCATTTTGTGATAATTTCACTCTACATTGAAGGTTCTTTGAATTTATGTGAGATTGGTAGGCCACACGCTTCATTTGACATCTGTTCAAGAGGGGTACCTACGCACTCTGGTAAGCGAATGTTCAACTTTGAGCTGCTCCCTCGTTCTCGATCTGTTGAAACTACACTAATTTGACAAGGATTTTCTGGCTGGATGGCAGTACCCACAGAAACCACTCACATCACACCCTTGATTTGGTCTCCAAAAAGGAAACACAAGGCCAATAATTGGTCTACAGACAAGGTCACGGATCACCTTACTCATCAAAGAATGTAGAATGTAGTATGTAGCAACAGTCTGAAGAGAGACCAAACAGATATGGACTTGAATGTAGTAGAAGTAATGAAGAGAGATCGTACCTACCACATAGATAATGTACCAGTCTGAAGAGAGACTTAGTAGATATGGACTCAAATCTAGTAGAAGTACTGAAGAGAGATCATAGCTACCACATAGATGTCCTGTCAGTCTGAAGAGATACCAAACAGATAGGTATATGGACTCAAATCTAGTAGAAGTAATGAAGAAAGATCATACCTACCACATAGATAACCAAGCAGTAAGTACTCGAAAGTAGAAGACCAAGTGTTATACTATCTACCTAACTAACCTATATGCAAGGAGTAACTATTATGCAGAAGAATGCAGGGGAGAGAGGGGACAGTTCTGACAGTGGGACACACTCGACAGTTCCATAAAGGGTAGGTTACCACCAAAACTGGAGTCCTTGATTCACACAAGTAGTTGCAGAAGACGAAGAAGAAGAAGTAGAGTGAGAGCAACTGATAATTATGAAGGTCTCCTTGTTATCAGTCGCATTTTTCGGATTTTGAACTGTGTTGTAGTACTTTTGTTCCTTCGTTTCCAATCGATTTTAGTCACTAAAGTGTAATTTGTAGTAGACTTTTTTAGTAGTGTAACGTGAGTGTTGGCTGCAATAGAAGAATGTGAAACAGTTTTGGCGTCTATAGAAACGAAAATCCAAGGGTACTACATTATACCTGTGTTCTGCGTTGAGAGGGACACTTTGGACAGAAAGTCCCATGTGTCCTTACATGAATCCAACCTCTTTTGTCTCGTCGTATTTCCCCTTTTAGAGTTGGGACAGTTTGGACAGTTTTTTGTAAATTGCTTTACTAAACCCCCTTTCAGTTAAAAAAAAACTTTTATTTGTGTGTTTTGATTCGGGTGGATGTAAACCCACTTGATTTAGCTAATCCTTATTTCACAAAAACAACGATATACCTACCGACAATGGAATTTTGTCCAATGTGTCCCAAAAAAAAAATTCCATTTTTTGGTAAATCTTCGTTTTTTGTGAAATAGGTATTACTTGTGGATAATATCCACGCACTATGTTTTGCCTAAATCAAGTGAGTTTACATCCACCCGAATCAAATTTTTTTTTTTAACTGAAAGGGGGCTCAGTACAGCAATTTGAAAAAACTGTCCAAACCGTCCCCGTTCTTTCCTACATTATAATGAATGATCAATACTGCCTGGCTGAAAAAGCTGACGATTTATCAGCGAAAATGTACCATCAAGGAGTAACAACAACCGGCACGAAGTGGTTAAGTATGTATTTCCTAGGACTACAATTTCATACTCATATTTATTTTTTCAACTTTCAACTCGTGAATTCCAGTTCGTATGCTCTTCGTTTATTTATTGACTACATAAATAACACAGGACCAGGCGCCAGTCCAACAAGTTCTTCCCGGTTTCATTTCAAATTTCAAATATTGATGAATGGGCCGAGTTGAGACATTGATTTATGTAGATCTCGACAGGGTTTCCATAACGGAAGAATTTCCCCTCTGTAAGGGAGTCAGCCTTCCCAGGGAGGGAAAAAGGGGAAGGATTTTTAAATGGGAAAAATAGGGGGAAATTCAATTATTCGTAAGCATTAATTTTTGGCGAAATAATCTCCTGAGCTTATTATGAATTGTCCTGTGCTAATCGTCTTCAATGTAAATTGTGAAGGTAGATAGTTCCCAAATACTCTATATTAGGTCATCCTAGAGTATTTAGCAGGTTCTTTCCATCTTCCTTGGGGTCGTTAGTCCGTCCTTTGCCGAAATAGGAAGTGAGGAAGCAAAAGTTCTAGTCAAGTAGCATTAGTTGATGAGCAAATTTTCAAAGAACCATTTTAAACGATTTGGAGGGCAATTCTTATAGAAAATTTTGCCCGATTCCGAATATACCATATGTCGCTATGGTTCCGATGGTAATTTACACAAAAAAAAAATAAAATAAAATAAATGAAATTATTTAAAATAGGAATTTCGTAGCAATCTGCAGGTAGATTGCAATACCTACCCACCTAGGTACTTTACTTTCCTTTCACCTTTTAGGTTGGCTGAGGAAAGTGAAAATTTTCAAAACAATGGGCTCAGTGCTTCAACAAATGTTGAAACGCTTGCATACGAGTCTGCAACGCAT
>JAEMON010000013.1:21993201-22016807 GCA_030264115.1 Lygus lineolaris
TGAAAGCCAAGGGATTGGTTCCTACTATAATACATTTATTTTTCTTACTCAGCTATCCAAAGATTGGCTGAATGCTTTTGTCCCACAGGGTATGCACAAACAGAAATAAATTTTGGTAATTATAAAAAAAAAAAATAATGAGAATTATTCATCATATATCATGAGAGTAACAACATTGGCTATCTATCTACATTAGAGTGTGAAACATCAGCAGCTATCTGGCCATTTTTCCATTACAGTCACTTTTTCAATGTTTTCCGTTGAATAATATTCAATGGAAAACATTGAAAATGTTTACTAAAGTGCAGGACGTATAACACGGTTACAAGGTGAAGAGGACGAATAATAAATCATTGAAAATCAGTTTTTTGCCTCTCCTGAAAAGTTGGTGAAAATCATTTAGCCGGTGTTGCAGTGGGACCGACGATTTGTGTGTTGGGTCGATCTCCATACCTGCAGTTTTTCAGGTCTCAATGGTTTTTCTCGTTTTCCTCACATTTGACCAAAACAGATATTACAGTACCTCTTGGAAACAAGGTCCACAAACGTAAATGTCATAAATAAATTCTGCATGAACTTTGAAGATATCGAAGATACGATTTATGTAGCATTGAATGCTACAAAAATACATAAAAACATAAATTTCATGTTTTTGCTCTTATCAAATGAACTACTATGAACGATTTTCGTCCTTTCCAGATCAAAATGCGGGACAAACCGTGGTGGCTGTGGTTGCTCGTCGTAGTGATGTTCGGACTGGCGAAAGCTGGCCTCCACATGCTCCGTCTGATCATCCTCCTGGCGGTCGGCCTCGGAGGTAAACCCCCTGAAAGCTCTTACATTATTGATGATTGTATAATTAGTGCATTGATTAATACGGTGCATTGCAAACGTACCCAATGAACCAACAGAATAGGTAGCTTGAACTATTCAGTTAAATCAAAACGAATGAAATACGTTTTATTTGTGAAAGGCCTGAATCGCCAATACAAAAGTCACATAAATATGTAATAAATAATAGGTAGGTGTTTTGAGGGGAGAAGTTAAATGGCTATTCTCGCATTAATTGGTTATATTGTCAATATTGTCAATTGCTGAGCGCTTTTGCCCATGTTGGCCTCATCAGAGCTACAAAGAGCAAACATAAATATATAAAAATCTATAAAATATACAGAAATATAAAACATTTTTTAAAAATCCAAAAATGTAGGTTTAAAATATAAAATTATACAGGGTATCTACAGCCACATCGCAGGCAAAACTGGCAACTGGTTGGGATAGTGTGAGAAGATAATTGCAGTTATTGCAGTTTTTGATAAAACTAAAATAACTGCAATTACCTTTTAATACTATCCCAACCAGTTGCCTGTTCGGCCTGCGGCGTGGCTGTAGATACCCTGTATCATTTTATAAGTTATACATATATTTTTGGATTTTTAAAAATGTTTTATATTTCTGTATAGTTTTATACATTTTTATATATTTTTTCTGTTCCTTTTTGCTCTTTGTAGCTCTGACGAGGTCCGTATGGGCGGGAGAGCTCAGCAATTATTGACAATATTGGCAATAAAACAAATTAATGTGAGGAGAGCTATTTAACTTTTCCTTTCAAAAAACCGACCTATAATAGATGGGAAAACCTACCAAACCAGTAATAAAAATAATGAGTCGACAAAACGTTAACTAAGAAGGCACACATTTTTGTCTGTTGTTGAACTAAGAAAATTAATTGATAATAATGCAATAGTTATGTACCTAAACAAATTGAATTGAAAAATTATTATGTATCAACCATGCTTCATGGATTGATTTGGTTTATTATTTTAGTTTTCCCCCAACAAAATTTAGTTTTTTTCCAATCAAACTTAGATTTTTCTCTTTCGAATTCAATTATTTCCCACTGAAATTTAATTGTTTAGAAATCAAATTTTAGATGTTTGGCAGCCCTTGTGATGGTAGAGACCTACCTATCTTGAATTTTATTGGGAGTAAACTAAATTTTATTGGGAAAAAGTTAATCTAATTGATAAAGCTCAGAATCTGAATGGGGAAAATAGAAAACATGGTTGAGGTAACACTTAATTTGTCTAGGAAAGGCTATATTTTCAATAATGAAAAAATCTGTTCGACCCCCTCCTACAACGTTTGGGAAAAGGGGGTTTCCAGACAAAACAATAAGGTGAATAAATGGGAATTTTGTGCGGGTTCCGAATATAAGTACCATAATGATGTTCGCATACCTAAAATAGCTATTTTATTAGCTGCTGTATCATTCTAATACCTGGAAAATCCACGTTCTTCACCCTTGGAGCCGTACAAAACTACTCTTGTTTGCAAGAAAAGTCGGAGAACTGAAAATTCTGCCTCGAATGAGACCAGCTCACCAACATCGTAGCCAAGATTTTGGGCAATTTTTCCAAGATTCCTGAAAGCGACCAGATACTTTGAAAAAATCTTCAAAAATCATGGCTACGGTGAGCTGAAAATAATTGGTTTAATTACACACAGAATTCTGAGGTCTTCAAATTTTCCTTCATATAAAAAGAATTTGCGATTGGTAGAAAATCTTAATTTTCTAGGTATCTTAAAGGTATCGTAGCCAATAGGGCTGTTGTATCCTAATTACTATCTAAAAGGTTGGAGGAGGCCATATTTCGTCCGGAAAACACCTATTTCGAGCCACACTGCGTCCAGGACCAAAATTCGTAGAATGCACGTAGGAAATATGTTAAATGAATTGAGCTTAAATGTTCACTAATATTTATTTGATTACCTACTGATTTTGATCTACAGGTATGTACATGCTGCATATCCTAGCTCAAGACTTCAACAAGATTCGCCAAGGATGGCCTTTCCCTCAGAGACCTGGAGGAGGTCGTCTGCTGAGTCTGTCTTCTGGCATCTTCAAGAGATCAACGGACGAAGTGGAGAGACGGAATGAAGTGGAAATGCAGGTAACTCATACCTACTGGGTGCTCTCAGCTCAGAACGTAGTGATTCGAATTTCTTGAAGGAGGTTCAACGCAGTTCTTAGTGGTTTGATAAAAGAAAAAAAGGATATTCACAGAAGAATGAAAGGAAATAACACTGAAATGAGCTTTGGATGCAGTCTCGACCGCTTTCCTGGCATAGTGATCTTTAACAAAACTGGTTATAGTTAAAATGGACAGATTCATGATACCCTTTGTATGAAGACGTATTCGGATCAAACTCCTCTCCCTAATCAGCTACCAGGATTAATGATCATAATTAATTGAATTGCATTATTTCAATGACGAATTCTACAAAATAGCTGTGAGTACCTTCCATGTAGCTACTAGCAAACCACAATTTGAAAAAAATCTCCCAGCCTCGGCAGGAGGCCAGCCCCCTGCACCCCCGATTTTTTTTCTACTTCAGCCCTACCGGCTAAAATTAAAAGTTCAAGTCATACAGCATGAGTTGAAGAGCGAATTTTCAAAGAATCATTTCAACCGATTTGGTGGGTGATTCTTATACGAAATTTGACGCAGATTCCGAGCCTATATTTAAGATAGTACCAAAAACCGACACCAAAAACCTAATAAAACATGTTTTTGTTGTTGTTGTGATTTTTGACTTTGACATTTCAAAATTCAACCCCTTGGACCATAATGTTTTTAAATATTTTTTAGCTCGATTCCAGGGTCAGATATGGTATGGAGTGACACATAGTATATAAATATATATTTATAGGTACATAAAATATCACACATATGAAAGAGTATTAAACTTCAGGAGTCGTTTAAGAATGGTCTGAAACGGATTTCCATGGAGAAAATGTTTAAAATTTTTCTTCGAAAATTCGCTAAAACATGCATGGAAATCTCCATCTGGCTTCTGCTAGCGTGCTTCATAATTTTGTGAGGATACTAACTACGTATAATAAAGCCAAACTAAAAAACTCAACCAACTTTGTTTATTTACCTACGTACCAGCAGTTCTATGAAGGATTTAGAAGGAGGAGAGAATTGGCTGCATGAGATGTGGTGTGATTCGTAATAAATTCAAATCTTTCAAACGAGTGGTGAACGATTTTTGTGTGGTGGTCCCCTAGAAACGATCGGTTGTACGTGAAAGGCCTCAGAAGAACAAGCGCTACTTTAAAGTCGCATTTCGGGTCGTTTTTCGGCAGTTAGATCATGGCTAAAGCATGTTCCACGCTAAAAATTGGAGAACCACACAGATATTCGGGTTTGAAGCTATTTCCAGCTACAACAACGGTAGGTACTTACTTAGTAATTATGTAAGAATGTGGGAGAGAGCCTATTTCATTTTCTCATGATGTTGCTCACCAAATTTGTGAGGTTAGTTATTTATTTTTAAAATTAGTCCGGTATCAAGGTACCTATTGCTCCTGATTTGTCCCCGTCATAATAGTATCTCTCCTGTAAGACAACATTAATCTGTTTGAGATATTCTGTGAATTTATGTAGTAGGTCAACCCGAGTGGAGTTGCAAATGTAAATGTCGGCCAAATCCCCTGGACTAAGATATACGCCCCTAATGAATGCAGTTGGTAGGTACAGCTATATCTCGCTGGAATGCTCTTCACTCGCATAATAGTCAGTAGAGGTATTACGAGTACATACGCAATAGGAGACGTTCTATCATAACTGGCGAATATTCCCAGTGAAACGCATATCTGTAATAATTGAATCAGCGTAGCCATCCAAGTTCAGTTATTACCGTTTCGCAGAGATGTAGTGTGGATGTGATGATCAGCCGGACTTTACATGAATGGACGGTTTTCAAACAAATCATTGGCACTCTCCACCAAATAAATTTTGAATAAAACCCTTCACCCCAAGAAACTACAATTCGCAATGCCCAGAATCTTCGAGTTATACAAGATGTACGATGTTATGATGTTATAATTTAATGATGTTATGATTTATGTACGATACATTCAAACTCAGAGTTCAGAACTCGGATAGAAGTTGTTGGTTTTCCAGGTCCAATTCAGGATTTACCAAATCAAATTTAGATTAAAAAAAAAAAAATAATGTCGAAAAGTCCGAATGGTAACGGCACAGAAACATAATCTGTAAGCATAATCGCCTCCTCTGGAGGACAGGGACACGCTAAACTTCAACGTGTCAACCTGTCATTAAAAAATTGTGATTACCTACCGCAGAGGGATGAATCGAGTCTAGGGAAAAAACGTCAGTGGTCGAAAATCGATTCCACGATCGATTGTGCAATCGGGAGACCTAAATCGATTGTACCAATTAATCTGTACTGAAAAATCGATTGTTCGATTAAAAATCGAATCTTGAAGAAATACTACTGGGAAGATGTAGGTACTTCACTATTATAGTTTACTACTTTTTTATTTTTTTTCTAATCGAATTTTCAACTACTGCTACAAAAAATGAGCCGTTAAGTATTTCCAAACCCTCTCGAAAATTTATCTTCTCTTCGATTGGTCATATCCTGGGAAGGAGTTATCCCGTGTGGACAGTGTTGGTTGTCTCAAACCAAAACCCAAGGCTTACCCATGACAGGAGGAAGAACTTTTCCATAGCAACACCAAACAAAAAGTTCCATTCATGCAAAAGTTGATGAGCTTGAGATTCTTATAGGAAATTTCACGCTGATTCCGAATAAATACAAGTTATGTTCCTATGTTAAAAAGTACAAAAAAATCTCTAAATTTCCAAAATTTAACCCCTTGGAGTACTCCAAAAATTCTGGCCAACGAACTCATCCTTGCTTTTTATGTTATTGACATTTCACTATTTTTTTGGATTTTTTATTTTATTTATTTCAGTTGTGAAATCTGACCGATGTAGATATATGAATTATTTCATTATACATAATGAAAAAGTGTTAAATTTCAGGAATCGTTTTCGAATGGTCTGAAAGGGATTTCCACGAAGAAAATTTTCAAAAATTCGCATTACTAAAATTTTGAAGCCATTGCAATAGATTCATTTTCTTCGAAAATTCGCTAAAACGACCCGGATTTCACGCCTGATTCCTTATTGTTCGCCTTCTTCTTTCATGGACGTACGAAGGTAGTTCAGTCATCTTATTCTAGGTATTCCTCTCTTGTAGGGGAAGAATAAACTGACTAAAATTTAGTATGTATACTTGTATGTGTGACCTGGTGCTTACGTAATATACAAAATAAACCTTTTGTATAAAAAGCACATTTCCGATGAGCAAAACCAACTTTTTTATGTCCCCTCTTTTGTTCCCCACTCCTGAGAACCGTACAACCATTCAACAACAAAATTCTTGATAATCAAATGATGCAAACCAAGTACATTTATGTAGTTGGGTAGTTACAATACTATGTAATACAATTTGTGAACTGAGATGACTTTTAGCGAATTTTCGAAGAAAATGAAGCAATTGCAATGGCTTCAAAATTTTTATAATGCAAATTTTTGAAAATTTTCTGCATGGAAATCCGTATTAGACCGTTCTAAAAAGATTCGTGGAATTTAACACTTTATACATATATGTTTATACATGTGTCATACCAGACGATATCTGACCGAGGAATCGAGCTAAGAATCTGAGAAAATTTCAAAATGTCAATGATACCAAAAGAAAGGTTGAGTTTGTTGGCCAGAATTTTAAAAGTACTCCAAGGGTTCAAATTTTGGAAATTTAGAGTAAAAATAGCTTTAAAAAAACGAGTTTTTGAGTTTTTTTGGTGTAAATAAGGTGCCTATGGTATATTCGGAATAAGCGTGAAATTTCCTATAAGAATCACCCACCAAATCGGTTAAAATCATTCTTTGAAAATTCGCTCATCAACTCATGCTGCATGAATGGAACTTTTTTTTTATTGAGTCCCAGCTTTCCTCTTACCCAGTGGTAAGAAAGAGTGGTAAGAATTTGAAATGGAAAATTCTGGAATTGTCTTGAAAAATTCTGAATTTTGTTTGGAAAATTCTGAATTTCACTTGAAAAACCTTTAACCTGTGATATTTTAAAATGTTAATATTACGACGGTTATGTTGAAGAAACAACTGTTGACTGCGAGGCTCGCCAACGACACCCGGGAGTTTCCCAACATCTTGAGGAACGACCCCATCGGATGCGCCAGGAAGTACGTCTGTCACATTTCTGGAAGGACGAGAGCCAAGTTGACGAGGACGCAGGACAACGTCCTCATACTTCTCAGGTACATCAGCTAATTGTATCTGTAAGATTGATATATTTGGATCGAAACCTTCCGCTTGTATTCGCTCGAATAAAGCTTCAAGGATGAATCCTCCAGGCTCAAGACTGCCGTTAGAAGGAAAAACGCCTCACCACGATAACTTATACAAATACTATATTATTTGTGGGTAGCTAGCCATTGTGGTTTATACTTATACCACCCTCATCTCAATTTCCCAACAAGTTGCAAAAGGTTGCAACAGGTTGCTCTTGCAATTTTGACATTTCTACATGAAAATGCGTAAATCCTGTATTATGTTATCCACCTCACCCTTTCAACAGAGCATGTGTTTACTACTTGTACCGGAATACTTGTATACCTTGACATAATTAATACAATGAAAATGACAAAGTGGGCAAGCCTTCATAGTCAATGAAGTATATAAAGTACCTATATAATTACGATAACACACCACCTTACCTAACAACTTAAATGCGATTTTCAGAAATCAGCTTCAAAGTTCTCCAAATGAACATCGCCATAAATTCACACCAGATCATTCTTACCACCCAACGTATTGATGCTAAATCTATAGAACCTCAATTGGATTGAATGTACCTAATAAAAAAATCTTATTTCATCGATTAGTGATACCTGAGGCTTTTAAATAAGGTGAAAAGTTTCTCAAAATATCCTGAAAATTAAATTTTTTGTTACAAGCTTGCTAGAAATCCGTCAAAGGGTGTTGTTAAAGACCTTAAATTTTAAGGTCTTTAACAACACCCTTTGACGGATTTCTAGCAAGCATGTAACAAAAAATGTCTCACTCACACCTTAGTCTCATCCACTTCATTAACACACTCAAATTGAAAAAACTCAAGAATTTAAAAAAAATTAAAATAATTTTAACAATTTTCCAAAATAATTGTTGCTCTGTTTTCTTTTTTTTTTGTCATCTCCACTGGAACTGTTTTTGGAACAGCTTTCTGAATTATGAATTTGTGGTTCGCTAATCCTTAATTTATACTCATAGGTTTTTCGTAATTTTATTTTCGTATTTTCAGAAATCAGCTTGAAAGTTCTCCAAATGAACTTCTCTATAAATTCACTCCAGATCATTCTTACCACTTATTAATGCTAAATCTATAGAACCTCAATTGAATTAAATGTACCTAATAAAAAATCGAGAAAAATCGCTTGTTTCATCGATTAGTCCCCCCTGAGTCTCATTCACTTCAATTAATACACTCGTAGTTTGAAAAACACAAGCATAAAAAAAATAAAAAATGAAATAATTCTAATAATTTTTGCTTTTTTATCTTTTTTTTTTATCTCCACTGGAACTGTTGTTGGAACAGCTTTCTGAATGATGAATTTGTGGCTCGCTAACCCTTAATTTATATAGGTCTTTCTTAATTTATATCTATAACTTATGTACCTACCTCTAAAGGGCTCAAATAGAGCTTTAAATCGAATCGTCCTCGAATTGCAGAAAGGTATATTTGCAGGAATAACTCAAACGAAGATAACAACAAATTGTGAAATTAATATTTGCACTGTGGATTCGATGGAGGGGTTAGACTGGAAAATCAATCATGTTGTTTGAACGAGACGAGATCCCCGCGACTTTATTGACTCCGAAACCAGGGGAAGTTTCGAGCCAGAAGTCGATCCGTTATCAGTTTTTTCGATTTGGAAACTTCTCAACTCGTATTGGATTTATTGGCAAATAAACAGTTCTAGTCATAGGAAGACATCCAAACGCGAATCTTGTAGGACTGTGCTTCACTTAAGTAGTTTTAGTTTTAGTTTCACGTGGTTAGTTTTAGTACTAGATTAACCCCAAGAATCCATTTTCTCATGAAATTTCAGCATTACCGCATTTTTGAGAATTCTCAACTTTCGAGAAAAATCAAATTCTCAAATTCGATTCTCAACAATTCTCAAATTCAATTCTCAAATTTTGAAAATTCGCACTGAGCGATAATTTTTTGTCTCAAAAATGATTCTCGCTCACCGAGAAAGATTTTTGTTTCTCCAAAATGTTTCTCAACGCAATTTTAGCGAATTTTTGAAGAAAATGAAGCTATTGCGATGGCTTCAAAATGTTTGTAATGCAAATTTTTGACAATTTTTTTCATGGAAATCCGTTTCAGACCATTCTAAAACGATGCCTGAAATTTAACACTTTTTCATATGCATATATATACATTTATGTATATATTTATTTATGAATATCGAGGGTTGCGTGGCAGAAGTGACCAAGTGACAAAAACTAGTTTTTCAGCAGAGCGTTTCAAAGGTTATGAACCTCTCATTTCCAAGTTGGGTGGCAGAAGTGCACAAGTGCGCTAGGCGCCGAAGTACACGATTGTGGTCTGGTTTGATAATTACTGGCAGAAATGACCTAGTTAGTGCTACTACTGCTAAAAAATCCAAAAAATTTAAAATGTCAATAATATCAAAAGTAAGGATGAGTTCGTTGGGCAGAATTTTTGGAGTAGGAAGGGGTCCAATTTTGAAAATTTAGTTTCAAAAATCGCTAAAAAACGTGTTTTTTGAGGTTTTTGGTGTGAAATACCATCCTAAACATAGGAACATAATATAATATATATTATACATATATATATTACCAAACAAGATTTAAAAAAGTTCCATTCATGCAGCATGAGTTGGTGAGCGAATTTTCAAAGAATGATTTTAACCGATTTTGTGGGTGATTCTTAGGTATAGGTAATTTTCCGCTGATTCCGAATATACCATATTATGGTTTAAACATATCTTAAACATAGGAACATATGGTATATTCGGAATCAGCGTGAAATTTCCTAAGAACCACCCACAAAATCGGTTAAAATCATTCTTTGAAAATTCGCTCACCAACTCATGCTGCATGAATGGAACTTTTCAAAAATCTTGTTTGGTAATTAAAATGGTTTAGAAACAGTTTTTAACTCAATTATTAGGAACTTCAGCAAGTTTTCCAAAAAATGTAGCTATTGCAATGAGTCCGAAACTTTAGATGGGAAGCAACATTTAAAAAATGCTCAACATGGAAATCCATTTAAGAGTTTCCTGAATGGAGTCCTGATCCCCATGATAGGTAATCCCCCCCCCCCCCCCCCCCCCCCCCCCCCCTTTTTGTTTTGTAAAGGTATGAAATACTCTGCTGAGTGGTAATGGCACAGAGCTTCCTCTCGTCCAAGAAAATTTGAAATAAAAAATAATTATTGTGTATAGTAAATGTTTGACAGTTTAGAAAAAAAGTCGACAAATCTTGAAAGAAATTTACATTATCATTTGTATTCACGTTAAATATCCACCCCACGTTATCACTCTTATGGATCAATGAGGCTGTGAACAGATCGAGTCATGGGGTATACCAACTTAATGGCGTTCAAAATACTAAATTTGGAAAACAAATGAGAATTGGGAAATTTCTAAGGTACAAATTCTCAAGAATTGATACTTGATTATTGAAAAAATAAAAAGTTCTCAAAAGTTGATAATTGAGACTCGGATTTTAAAAAAATCCTCAAATATCAATGCTTGAGAATTTTAACATGAATAATGTTTTTGCGGTGGCCTACCAGAGTCGAAAAGTGTCACGAAATTTATGTCACGAAATTATGTCACGAAGATGAGCACAAAGAGGAATGTGATAAAGATGAGCACAAAGAGGAATGTGATAAAGATGAGCACATAGAGGAATGTGATAAAGAGGAGCACAAAGATGAATGTGATAAAGATGAGCACAAAGTGGAATGTGATAAAGATGAGCGCAAAGAGGAATGTGAAAGAGAATTACCAACGTTACCTTTGTTACCTACGAATAACTAGTTACCTACGTTTCATGGTAGTACCTAAACATTTCAATGGCTTACACATCTTATTTTTCTCATCATCGCCCATTACATAAGGAAAAGGGGAAACGGGACGCAAAAACATTATTCATGAATTGTGATGTTAGCCAAAGGCTCAAAGTAGGGGCGAGGCGCGGAGCGCCGAGTTTTTTTCATTTTGATTCGTGATAACCGTAGATTTTGTATCATAAAATGATAATTTGTTGGTGATAGTTCTCCAATTTGAATTTGAAGAATATGGAAGATGATAAAACTTCACGTTTTTGTACATCCCAATATTTATTTCAATGCAGCATACATTTTTTTTCTATACTATACCAGTAAAAAGTATACGTTCTTACGATATTTACGGTAGGTACCTAATACAGACATAATCACAACGAAATAATACTCTGTTATGGTCTACGTTATTGAGCAAATAACATTTGGTTCGGTCGAGAAATCCGTCCTTCACGAAACACCCTAATATTTCTAAAATAATAAACCGTTTATTATGCACATTATTATTATTACTGATGCATATTTTGATTTATTTCCGACATAAGTAGACCTCGATTCACCTCTGGAGGTTAAAATATATCACTTCAACAAAATTAGAGTGTTAGCAAACATTGAACTTTTCTAGAAAACTGCACACAGACCTTCATTTTTTATCAGTTATAATGGTGGGTTATAATTAGTTAATTTCACTTCTAAAAGATTCTATTGATTTTTCGGATTGGCATCCAGAAATGCCCCACAAGAAACTAAGTACCTACCCCTAATGAATAAATAATATCTAAATTGACTACAGTATCCTCTCATTATGATGTAGTTAATACAACAAAATGCAATTATCATCTAAGTAGGACCGTTTATTATGTACAAATTAGAATTCTATGTACACTGGCTAGAAGGCACGTTTCTTACAACTAAAGTGGCAGAAATTACAACAATTTCAAAAGTTGAAAAAGAAATTCAAAATTCCTACTTTCTGGATACACTCAAACTGGGTAGGTACATCGCGTTGAATAATTGGCAGAACACTTTAGGGATGAGTCTCGACTGGGAAAACATCGATGCTTTTTCGTATTCGTTAGCCACATACATCAGAGCCTCAATGAAAATAATCATAAACTATTCTGGGGTTTTGTGGGTTATTTTTTACTGAGCTGATCTGATAGGCAGAACTACCACGTGATATCCACACTCTTCCGGACTTGTGACACGGCTCCTTCTTGATTAATCTAATTTAACCAAGAGCCAGAAGGCCAAGGGTTACAACGTTGCACTTTCCTCAGAGGGGTTCTACTACTACGTTCTGTACCTACTACTGAAGAACTGGTGTGGTAGGGGAAACAGCCATGTTGGTTGGCCTTCTTGACTATTGGTTAAATTAATTTAATCAAGAAGGAGCCGCGTCGCAAGTCCGAAAGTGCATGGGTATCACGTGGTTGCTCTGCCTATCAGATCAGCTCAGTAAATAAATAACCCACAAAATCCCCAAATAAACCACTGCTAACCACCATCCTATCGTTATAAACTATGTTTGAAGTATTTTTTTGTGTGTGTATGTTTCGAGGTATGATTGTTGAGGTGGTGCTCTGCCACTTTCTTCAGCCTTATCTGGTATGCTTCAGTGAGAGATTATGTTTTCATTGATAAGAAGAGCTCATCTATAAACTTTTCAATTTTGTCTACCCATCATAGTTTCGTTTGCTTCCTTTTAGATTAGTCGGGATGTGGCCCAGCTGGAAAAAAGAAAACGACTTTCAGTTCATCTTGCGTCCATCTTCAGGAAAAATCGATAGCAAACATTCTGAGTACCTACGTTAGGTATTTTTTTTAAAACCTGTATCCTCATAGTACGACCGGTGCTTCTCAGAAGGTTTGCTGTCGATTTTTCTTGAAGATGGACGCAAATGAAATGAAAATCTTCTTTCCGACTTATTCAAAAGAAAAACAACTCGAAAGAAACAAATTCGTTAAAATGATACGAAATAAATAACTAGCAAACGAAGTTGTGGAAACCCATTTCAATAAGATGAGAACGGAGTTGAAGAAAAACGGGGAGCGGCAAAACTCGGTCCGGACCCAGTCCCACTGTGAAATGCACAGTCGGTCCCGCATCCCTACTCGGTCCCATGGAGAAAAATGACAGATTGGTCACTGTCATGTATAATGTCGTAATAAAAAATAATAAAATAGTAAATCAGGGAAATGAGGTCAGAGACCCATCTTTGCCTCTTCTCGTTCTTCCGCTTGGAGTAAACTATTTAAATGATTTATGAATTGAATATGACAAAGAAATAGGTAAATAACTCGTTTAGAGAGTTCAGCTTGGTGTGCAGTCGTGGCGTTGAATTTTTTTTTAAATTTAGAGTTGAAGGCCTCACAAGCGTTTGTCGTCCGAGTCAAATCATCTGTACATTCAGTTAAGAAGTTATAATTTTAAAAATTCAAAAATTCAGTTTAAAAACAAAAAAGTCAGTCGTGCAGTAAGGGACCGACTCGTCTCATCGCTTATCTTTGGGGGACCGGGTAGTGCAAACGCTAACTCCACTTTCACTCGATCGGACCGAGTCAGGCATCACCCGGAAAAACGTTGTCAATTTCCACGAAAATAACGAGTAAAAAAGTTGAGTCTATATCGACGGTTAGGCCATCATCAGTAACAAATAAGAAATGAAGGTACGTCAGAAAGAGCACAGCCTATAATAGTCACAGGAGAAAGGGAACTTTAACCCCATTGGTCGAGAAAAGTGCAGGGGCTCAACGACCCAATCACGTGCAGGCAAAGTGAAAGGGTTGGAGGGGAACTTGAATGCTACTGGTTGAGAGAAGTGAAAGGGGCCGAGAGGAATATCCAATACCAATCAAGAGTAATTCACTGTTTGCATTTGTCAGTAATTATTTTTTATTTTTTTTAGATTAGGATTTATTGTGGAAAGTTGAATTGTTTCCACTAATTTCAAAATACGAGTAATTAAGAAGTAAAGATGCACAGGGCTTGAGGCAGAGCACCACCAAAACATACCTTTCGAAACACGTATTAAATGAAGACTCCAAACACAGAATTTCCAAAACGGAAAAACGGAAAATGGTCTCACATACCCATAAACAATATTAGGCATCATAAACTCATCCGAAACCGCCCTTCGTTATTAAGAGTGCTACAAAATGAGGAAGAACAGGGGGCAAAAAAAAAAAAAAAAAAAATCGTACGATAAAGGAACATTGATGTCTGGGCAAAACCATTGAAAAGAAAACATCGATGTGAAAAATATCGATGTCTTTTCAAAATATCGATACCCATCCCTGGAATACTTAGGCGTAATATGGACCCACTGGGTTAAACGTTAATTTCAATTAATTTTTGTCTGAAACATATTTTAACATAAATATATATATTTTTTTAATAGAAATATATTTTTGAAGTCGAGCTTGTTGAAATAACTTGTCTATCACAGTGAGGATATTCACGTTAATCCTAAAGAAAATACATAAGGTACCTGAGTACATGAACCAAAAATCTACATTTAGTGGCGCTGAAAAGGGATTTGTCTCCCCAGACAGGACATGCAATTGGCGCAACTTACATCATCTTTGTTGTTGACTTAGGATGTCATTATTTATATATACAGGTTATTAATCACAAATTAAAAGTATATGCTTATTTATACATTGTGAGTATATATTTGAGCACAGTAATGGGAAATCACGTATTCAAAATTTTATTTATAATCCGACATTGATTTTAATTTTTGATTGTAGTTCGTAACATTACGGGGAAGTTTGATTTTAAATACGAGTAGCTTATGTCACACCAGTAACTCATAAACTATGCTAAGTCGAGAATGATCAATATTTTTAAAGCTATATCGATGTAAATCGCCCACTTATTTCTTAATTTTGTCGAATGACGATTAATGAGTTCATTCTTTCAGGAATGAACACTTGCATGAAACTGTCATAAAAGCCAAAATTTAATAATATTATACTGGCAACTCGTGTGTTTTACGCTCAATCAAAGTAGGTACCAGTAGAACTACTACAGTCCCCAACTCGAGATAGCAACCTCAACTGAACCAGTACAGAGCCGCAGAGGAATTCACGAGGTTGCAGATGTGGAGCTATACAGGAATGAACATCCACACGAAACTGTCAGAGAGAACAATATTTGATATTATAACCTACCTACAGCCAACTCAATGATTGATCCTTCAGGCGAAGCCGTTTTCCCCCCTTTGTCCCATCTCTTCTCTGTGGCCGTGTGTAGAAACTTGTAAGTCGAAACCTGCCAGGGGTGTAGCAAGACCTTGTTAGTAAGGATGGGCTAAACTGTTATTTTTCAATAACAGGTTATCCTGTTTCGGTTATTTTTTAATAGCAGGTGCCAATAACAGTTTACTAGATAACAGCCTGGGGGACAAAAGTCGATGAAACCATAACTTAAATAATTGCATTTTGTATGAGAAGGTTTTTTTTGTCTATTGTGAAATTTGAATTTGTGTACTTACGGGGTCTTAAACTTTTACTATCACTATACTGTAACATTAAAAAACCGTTGACCGTACAAAACACGTGGTTTTGCGTACCTATTTTAGTTCAATTAGGATCAGAATCATTGCAGGAATTCGTAATGAATGTCCTGATTTCAACCGAAGCGATAATTTGAAAAACACTGCCCCCTCTTATCTCTGATGATGAGGAGGGATTTCTCTAATGAAATTCACATGGATTTTTCAGGGTTCAGGGAAATCATACTCATAAATTGGTACCAAATACCAAAGCCCGAGAGTTCCTTCGAATGAAAACTCATGATCCAAAAAAAAAAGAAATTCCTCCCACATAATCACCAAGTAGGTATCCAGTACTCTGGCAAAGTTTAAAAAATACAAAATTGAAAAATTGGTGGAAATACCACTTTGGTTGGTTGGTTAAATCTACTTCTTCGGTTTGGTTTTTTAAAGCCCTGAACTCACTTATGCCCCCCTTACTCCCCAGTCTAAAACATGGGACCACAGAGATTAAAATTTGACTTGAGGTTTCCAAGGGAGGGGAAGAGTTTTGAAAGGTTTTCCTTGAAATTTCCGTAGATTTGTCAAAAATACCGAAGATTCACCCTTTTTCCGTTTATCCGTAGGCACCTCGAAAATTCCGTAGAAATCGGAAAAATCTGTAGATCTGGCAACTCCGAGAAATATATAGCATTGACAATATGAATGGATTCTTCCGCAAATAGAATCCGAACTTTGACAAAATCAAATACTTTGGTTAATTATTGTTAGAGGGTTTAATTCAATTTGCGGAGGGTTTAATTGATTCAGCGAAGAAAGAATTCACTTTGCGGGAGGTTTACTCGTAATTCAGATTGAATGATATAACTACAGAGTCCCCAACACGAAATTACAAGTCTCACCTGCAGTACAGAGATGCTGTAGGGATTCAAAAGGTTGGAGGGGCACTTCAAAGTCCACACTTTGGGGGGGGGGGGGGGGGGGGGGGGGGTGTCTTCTGTAACTTTGGAGTTACCTCAACTCCTGAAACTGTTAGAAAGTCAGAATGACTGTTGACTGGCAGAACTGTTGTGACACGAGTTGTGAGAAACTTGGTTTGATACTCGTTGTACCAAACGGCGAGGATATAGGAAGGAAACACGAATTACAAACCATACTTTATTTATGGTTCGAATTACTCGCTAGATCTGTCATAATAATAATTTAATACCTACAAACACTAAAATAAATTATCGGCAGGGAATGATAAAATGCTCGAACAATGGGGAATTATCATCAATTTTTTAAATTTTTTTCTCTGAGAGATAATGACTCGAAAAAAACAATAATGAAATCGTAAGGCAAAAATAATGTATCTGTAATTTTGGAAAATGTATTGAAATATTTATTATTGTAATTTGGCGGGAAAGTGACGTTGAAAATGGTGTCGTCTGTCATTGGCAATTCTGTCCAAGATGACAACCGAACAAAACGAAACACAAAGCACATCAATCTTTGGGCTCCTGGTTAGTGAGGATAGAATTTACCTAATTAATAAATTGATTGAATTAATTAATTATTAATTATTATTGATTAATTTTTAATCAATTATTTAAATTATTCCTATTTTCACTGAAGTTCTTTTAGTGTGACGTAGGAAAGGGTTTCTCAAGAGCCTCCGGAATCCCGCCTGTTATTTAAACAGCTGAGATTATATTCCAAGTTTTCTAAACTCTCGAACGATAAACTGGGTATGTTCTTCTTTAAATTGGCAGTGGTATTTTATTCCTAACAACACTAAAAAGGCAGAAATATGTGATACAGGTTCTCATACACTACAATTCCCCATTGATTCAGTCATCAATTAACCTCATCTTGACATATTTTTCTCACCGCTCCCAAGTTGGTCACAAGCAGTATAATCAACTGTGAAAAGCTTTTGACGAGGTTGCTTTTCATAGAACACCTCGCCGGAAAAACATGGCGGCATTTATATACCAAGGGATGACGTTATACGTAGATCATCAAGTTACAAAAATACTGTTTTTATTACAGAAGAGCACCCCCCCCCCCCCCCCCCCCCCCCCCCCCCCCCCCCCCCCCCCAGCATCTTCACATTCTCTACATCAACAACATTTTTCCTTCTGGCTCCACCAAGGTCCTTCAACTCGTTCTGTTGTTTCACTCGGAACATCCATGGGCAAATATTACTTGAAATATTTTGTCGGCCATCAATCTACTAATCTGTTGTCTGATCTGGTGTATGCCTCGCTGTTCCTCTGAAGCTAAGGTTGCAATTTTGAGTTTGGTACATCATAATCACTTATAATCGGGTACTATTAGTTCCTATAATCGGGCAATGATGATTATACAATTACGTCGTCAATAAATATGAACGTTAACCACGTTTTGAACAAAGTTTCAACTTCAATATCTACAGCTAAACTATCGGCGACTTGATTTTCGCTTCTACGATGACGCTGAGGTCCGTGTCTTGTGTCGAACGAGCCGTCGATCTTCCGTTCAGGGGGTTTTGCCGTTTTTCTTCTCGATGGAGTCGATTTTGGCGTAGAAAATGTCTCGCCACGTTTCGCCCGCTGGAGTAGGAAGCCACCTGCAGACAGTGTGAGGTGTTAGTGACGGAATATAACAGTCCGAGAGAAATAACATGAAATGAAAATCAATGAAGACTGCTTCATTTTTCGATTCGCAAAAATATCGTATAACAGCTATCGAAATATATTAAAAACAAAATTTACTGTACGAGAGAACTACGATAAATGTGATGGCACTTTCGAGGAACAGTGGCGAGCACGCCTATAATGGTCCGCCACAAGCAGATAAAGCACGGTTTGGTGGAGCTGAAATTATAAAGTCTGCCATTGTCAGTAAGAGTTCCAGTTTGATCTATCATTCCAATTCCAAGTAGATAATTAGCTCGTTCATTCTATTGCAGTGAATGAAAGCTCGACCACACAACGAGAGGCAGGAATCAAAATAATCCTTCGATTCCCATTCAAAAGGCGCACACGACTGCAAATAATTAAATAATTAATTTCCCTCTCTCCTTTCTGCTTAAATACATCACAATGACTGACATCGCGTTGCGATGCGGGCTCCTCCTCCCACCAATCTCTGGCTCTCTAACTTTAAAGCGAAAAACAACTGCCTACTGAACTGGCCATTGCGTCAGCAGTCACACTCCAGTAAGGTCAGGATCAGGGGCGAGGCGTGACTTTTTCCCGAGTACATGTGAAAATGTGTCAGTCGTCAATTGGATAGTTTTTTCTTCGAATTTTTAGGATCAAATTTATGACCCATGTGGCCGTCCCTACGATTAATATACAACGAATTTAATACCCAATTTTAGCTGAAAAACTAAAATGTGCCTATGATTTCTCCATGAAATTCTTCTTTCTTTCAGGATTTATAAGGATCAGAAAACCTCACCAAAAACTTCCCTTTGTGGGATGTACCTACTCGAGTACATGTCTCATTGGCGTTGGTGAAAAAACATGATTTTAGGCGGAAAAAATTCGATGCACAGGGTCGAAAAATCGTCATCTGTGATGTGGAAGCGAGTCGAGGATAGGGTGGGAGGGGGAGGAGGTGTACTGATGCCCAAAGGGAGAAGAGTGCAGCACTGCGCAATCCGAATGAGAGGGAAATGCACAGAAATAGAGAATTGAACTCGAAACTATAGAATTTATTGATACATAAAAGGATGCTTAGGGAGCTCACCTCTCTAATACTCAATAATGAATGCCCAGCACCACGTAGTCCGCTACTTGTCTACGTACCAAATCAGGTCATTTTGATAACGAAATCGTCACTGACAAACCACGGGAAAACAAGCGAGTTGGCGTCTCATATTTCACTGCGGATAATGTCAGCTGACCTGCTGATACGCAGTGCTGCCACTGGCTGGTGGATTGGCCATCTCATTTGACTGCTTAATTCAGATTGTCGGTCGGTACAGAGGCATGCCGAGTGGAACCGAGCATAACCTGGATGCGCCGAATGGTGCGAATCCGTGAGGAGTTACTTTGCTATAGCAAATCGAATTCCTCTCACTTCTCCTTCACGCTGTCAAGTGGTCTAGCCCAGATGAGCCATCCCCCCTTTCCTAGCCAATAGGATGAGGTGGTGAGGGGTTGGGAGGCAACTAGAGGGGCCTCTATCCCGCGCGTTCAACATTTCGAACTCTCCAGCCCCACATCTCGACCTCAACCGCTTACAAATAAGCCCCGAAAATGGAAAAATAACGTTCTTAATTGTTTGTCACTATTCTCTAGTCATCGCCACTGGTCAGGATGTTTAGCTTTCTTGAGTCCGGAGGCTCAAAACATTAGCCCCCCGGAAATGTTGTGAACGAAAGCTCGACCCTTCAGTAGAAAGGAGAGACGAACAATCGGTCTTCGAGGGCCGAGGTGGTTTTTAGTGGTGAGACACAACGGAATCCTTCAGGTTCCGCAAACTCCCTCGAAGTACCATCTTTTTCTAACAATTTCCCATCCACAACACAGTGTGTTTAATAGAGCTGTGGAGGAACTGAAGGAACAGTGTTCGATCGTCAAAGTTTTCTCAGATGACTTGCATTACTTAGCAGTTCAGAATTGTTCGAGAAGGAATTGGAATGAATACTTTCACTAGGAGGAAGGCAGTGAGGAATCCGTGGAGCCATTTGTCTTTAACGGGTAGGACTTGGTCGCTGCCACGAGATAGTTGAAAATTGGAATACCTCCTACTACAATACTACGGAATACCTCCCGTCAAGTAATCGTGAAGTGGGTCATAAGCTTTCCACAGGAACCTGTAATTTTGGGGAAGTGTCCCTGGATTACGTTCCACGTGATGGCTCCAGTTGGAACGATCCAACTCTCATTTGTGGGGAAGATACTCCAGGCGATTGATTATGGTTCATATAATTCTGTCGTACTTTCGAAAAAATGTTCCATTCATGCAGGACGAGTTGATGAGAACGAATTTTCGAAGAATAATTTTAACCAATTTGGTTAGTGATTCTCATAGGAAATTCCATGCTGATTCCGAATATACCATAATATTTACATAATATACATAATAATTGTTTAACATAGTAATTTACACCCAAAACCTCAAAAACGCGTTTTTTTACATCGATTTTTGAGTCTAATTTTCCAAAATTTGAACACTTGGAGTTCTCCAAAAATTCTGGCCAACGAACTCATCCTTTCTTGTGATATTATTGACATTTTAAATTTTTGTTTCGGATTTTTAGCTCTATTCCTCGGTCAGATATCGTCTGGAGTGACCTATATTTTATATATATACATACATACATAAAAAATTTTCGGATTTCAGGAATTGTTTCAGAATGGTCTGAAACGGATTTGCACGAAGAAAATTTCCAAAAATTCGCATTATCTAAATTTTGAAGCCATCACAATAGCTCAATTTTCTTCGAAAATTCGGTAAAATTTACAAACAAATTGACGCAAGTTCTCCGTTGATCTTGATTGAAGATTTCTTGAAATCCATGTATTCCGTTTCCGAAATACCAACTCACCAAACCCACCCTGATCTTTCTTTCTTTTCTTTCTGTTTGTTTTCTCCCACTCAATTTTTCATTAATGTTTCTCCGCCTACATCACCTGGAATTTATCTTATACTTGTTGTATAATAATTTTCCTCTATTTATCGATAACAACTCATGGTCGGCGGTATTTTGTTCCAGGACGTTCCAATGGTTGGACACCACGGGTGAATGGGCGAGAGCCGAACAGCTTGGGAAACGAAAAGCCAAGGAAGGCGCCTGCGAAACAGAGTACAAGAAATGCTTCTACACCGGAGCACAGCTTGAAAAGTTCATGAACTTGTTCTGACATGTTTTGCCACGATTTGTTACCAGTGAAACGTAGATTCAAATAGTTTTGTTTTGTTAATTAATTTTGTTAAGAATAATTTTTTGAAGGTCAATCTATCGATTCACCTACAACAGTCATTATTATAATGAAATTGTTATTACGTTTTAATTATTATTTTATAATGCAGTATTCATTCAGTTATGACCCATGTACCGTAATATAATAAGTAGCTACTATGTCTGCAGTGCCAATATATTAAACCACTGTTCTCCGAAATTAGACTAGCATAAAAACGAGTTGAGAAAACCACCACAACACCAAAGTTTTAATTTATGTACCATGAACAATTTTTTGTAGACATTATTTAACATATTTTTATATCATTGTGAATGCGTTCTGGACATTGATAAATATACTTATACTTAAATTTTATCTAGTATGATGTACTTTTTTGTATTTCTTCCTTCAACATTTCATCATAAAAACTTGTCTGTCTCTAGCTGACATTACTCTACTACAATTTTCATAAAAGTATTGTGAGTAGGTATCCTCTTGCCTGAAGTCTTCCTAATATATATGACGGTAGACTGGCTGTTTTATTTTTTTGTTTCAATACATTTAGTTCATGTTTATACTAGTTATGTTCCATTTTTTAAGCAGATCAAGATTCTGGTGATGAAATGCTCGAAATAATTAATGGATCACAATGCAGTAAACGATTGAAATTATCGCACTCAAATGAGGGTCCCATTCAAACGTCCTAACGCTACCTGGTGGGTGGCGTGGCTTCGGGCTTGAGCAACGTTGCCAAGTCTGGGGGTCTTCTGAGAATCCCAGGTATCATCTAACATGGGCCGAAGTTTAGCTTGTGTAAGATATGTAGCAGCTGTTGCTTCTAATTACAAAATGCTATCTTCAATCTTCACATAAACTAAAGAAAAAAACTATATCTGCTCCATTTTCCTTGTTGGTATTTCAATTATCGACCAATAATAAATTATGGTAATGAAACTATGAGGGGTCACTCAACGATTGATAAAAGGCAAATAAATCATATTGATTCCCCGTTTCAGTTTTTTTCTCTTCTGAAAAGTAAGATAGACATGTTGCATCGCGACGATGTTATTGATCATAAGTAGTTAATATTACCTGAGGAGCTGAAGTAAGTAGTACAAATGCGTGGGAACTGTCACTGTGACTTTCTCTTTCTTGATCCCATCGATCATGAAATTGGCGCTTTGAGCCGCCGTCACGTCCGGCAGTCTGGAACTGAGATTCGGAATATAATTAGGCTTCATCTGCTCCATTGAGTTCGATTATTGCAATTTTTATTACCTACGTAAGGCACTTTCATAAAAAAAAAAGGAAAATCATTATTGGGATGCTGTGAATGTAATGTAAAATGATGCAAAGCCTAGGAATTCTACAATGCTCAGTAGGCAAAAAGAAAAAAACGTAAACAACTGTTCAAAACTCTGAAAATTGCGAAAACCATGAGATATCGATTCCAAATTTCGAAGAAAACTGACCATTAGAACATAATATTCTTGAAGATTTTGATACCCAGCAAAAAATGCAGTCATGCAGCTTGAGTTGATGAGCGAGTTTTCGTTTGTTTTTTTCAATAATATTATTTCTTAAAACCCTTATTTAAGGGTATTCTTATAGGAAATTTTGTGCTGATTCCGAATATATTATACCATAGGAATTCCTAGCCTCCCAGTTGAACTACCCTTTGCCATGAGGTCCTACCAATGGATATTCTCCAAATCCTCAAAAATCTAATAGAAGTATTTCCGGTTAATATATTCATGAGTTGAACATTTCGTTGTGCATGCGTGGATTGCATTCTATACAATATTTACCTATAACTACTTCCCATATTTAATCAAGAGGTAGTATTGATTATGTTGTATTGGGCTTGCCGGTATTATAAAATAAAATAGTAATAAAAGAATATAAAATAGAATAGGCAAATTAGGAACTGAGATATCGGGGTTTCAGGAAATTCACGTTTGTGCATGCGCACAAGCTACTAGTAATCCGATGGCAATGAGATTGATAGGGGACCGTCACGGGGCTAACCCGTTCAATCCATGAAAAATTCACCAAATTCAGATCCCAACTTCATATAGTTTTGCCTGGGACAAGGAATTGACCGCAGACAGACAGATAACCAAAGTTGTTCAGGAAGCTCTAAAACGTAAAAAGCAGGTGTACGAGTATATTTTGATTTTGTAGGACAACATTTTGCTTCCTCACTACCGAAGGTAGGAAGCTA
>JAEMON010000013.1:22018830-22035216 GCA_030264115.1 Lygus lineolaris
TATTTGACTTGATTAAAACATGTTTTAGGCTGTAATCTCGGAAAAAATAAGAGGGTTACAATTTGGAATATTTCTCTAACCCATCTATTAAGGAAGCGAAGGAGGTGGTCTTCTCTATCTGAGACACCCTGTATATCAATATAATATTTGTATATTTTATAATGTGTCACTCCAGACGATATCTGACCGTCGAATCGAGATATAAAAATCCCCCAAAAAAATTTAAAACGTCAAAAATGTCAAAAGAAAGGATGAGTTCGTTGGTCAGAATTTTTAGAGTACTCCAAGGGTTAAAATTTTGAAAATTTAGAGTCAAAAATCGCTGAAAAACTCGTTTTTTGAGGTTTTTGGTGTAAGTTACCATTTTAAACATAATATGAGCATAATATGGTATATTTGGAATCAGCGTGGAATTTCCTATGAGAATCACCCACCAAATCGGTTATAATTATTCTTTGAAAATTCGCTCATCAACTCATGCTGCATGAATGGAACTTTTTCATATGGAACAGTGAAATTATGTTGCCTCTTGGTATGAATAACACACCCTCAAAACTTCATTGAAAAATATTAGGTCCTTCAGGTTTCATAACTCAAGAGAAGTTTCCCAATATTATGTCACGAGTTGAAATAAATATATCAGAATCAGAAAATCATCTGTTAGGTATAACCACCGTCCTCGATTTATTTACTTCAATTTTACTTTCTGAGAATAAAAGATAGAAGTTGGAGATGATAGAATAGATGTTAGAACAAAGAGAAGCTGGGAGTTGTTGAAGTCTGGAACGGGGTTCCATAACAAACTTTCAGAGGAGAATGTTTATTTTAGGAATACTAAACCCGCACGACTTCCCGGTCCTCCAGAACTGTATAATCTCGTTTGCCCACGCGAAGAATTTCGATAGATGGCGCTCGCTCCGTATTATTCGCTTTGATGGTTTCGTACACATGTAACTTTCAACCCGCGTTCGAAATAATACCATGAGCTCATTACAAATTCACATCAAAAGGGGCCGTCAACAAACGGATCGACGAGGCATACGTTTGCCACGTGGTGCAGTGGGCAAAGAGCGCGAAAAATAATATTTTACCCGGCCTAATTTGTAGTAAATACCTAATTTATTATGTGTTTGTTAGGTCCTAACCATAATTGGATATTGAAGATTTCCGAAATAATTGAAAAAATCGGTTTTAGGACTTTTGAAAATCGTTAGGTACACCTTTTAGCGAATTTTCGAAAAAAATGAAACTATTGCGATAGTTTCAAAAATTTTAGTAATGCAAATTTTCTTCATGGAAATCAGTTTGAGACCATTCTAAAAAATTCCTAAAATTTGACACATTTTATATATAACATATTTATATACACATGTGTCACTCCAAACGATATATGACCCAGGAATCGAGATAAAAAAAATTAAAATGTGAGTAATATAAAAAAAGTTATGCAGCATGAGTTGATCAGCGAATTTTCAAAGAATAATTTTCACTGATTCGGTGTTTGTTTCTTATAGGAAATTTCACGCTGATTCCGAATATACCAATATGTTCCTATGTTTGAGATGGCAATTTACAATGAAAACTTCAAAAAATGCGGTTTTTGGCGATTTTTGAAACTAAATTTTCAAAAGTGACCCCTTGGAGTACTCCAAAAATTCTGGCCAACGAACTTAACCTTGATTTTTATATTATTGACATTTTCAAATTTTTCCAGATTTTTAGCTCGATTCCTCGGTCAGATATCGTCTGGAATGACAAATATATAAATGATTAAAATTTTCAAAATTTATTTATTTATATTAGGAAATGTATTTATTTATTCTTAAATTTTTAAATTTTTTTAAATATGTATATATATACATATTTAAAAAAGTGTTATATATTTCAGGAATCGTTTTAGAATGGTCTGAAACGGATTTCTATGGAAAAAATTTTCAAAAATTTTTATACAAGAATTTTGAAGCCATTGCAGTAGCTTCATTTTCCTCGAAATTTCGCTAAAACCTGATGGGCTGAAATTCTTGCCGGGTTCATCCATTACATACGGACTTACAAACATTCATCCAAAAGAGACTGATGACAATCAGAACCGTACAAAAGAGGTGTCCCAGAAATTGGAATACTTTCCTTTCACCTTTATCCCTCCTCGAACAATCCTCAGTAAGATTGAAAGTTACCTTCTAAGTTCAGAACCCGCTTCAGCTTGAACTGAGCCGAGTAGACAATCACAGAAGTCGCGTTTTCAACTTTCAATGAATAGGCCAGGGAATTTAAACATCGAGGGTTGCAATAATATTCCGACTTTGTTTTTGACTTTTGCATATTGCTAGGACCTATTTGAATAGTATAGAACCAAGTTTGCAGCATCGAAAAGTGTGAGCTAACTTTTTAGTGCTCGGAAAACCTCGACATTTTTTGAATAGTTTTCAGTTTTTGGCCCAAAATCCCCAGAAGGGAGCTTCCCACACAAAAATACACACATACCTTTTTTAAAGTAGATGAAATTTGCTACAATATGAGACCAACACAAGTTTTATAGATCAGATAGAACCCGAGATATCGGCTTCCAATGAAAGCTAAATAACTTCTCTACAACTTCATCTCCCATGACTTTTTTCTTAGGATGAGTATTGTAGCCGTAATTCCACTCGAAACATGACTGAAACTTAAATTTTGAACTTTTTGGAACAAATAGCCAATTTTTGGAAGCCGATATCTCGTGTTCTATCTGACCTATAAAACTTCTGTTGGTCTCAAATTGTAGCAAATTTCATCTACTTTAAAAAAGGTGATGTAACTTTCTTCGTGAGAATGTCGCTTCTGGGGGTTTTGAGCAAAAAACTGAAACTAGTCAAAAAATTTCGAGGTTTTCACCAAAAAGTTAGCCCACATTTTTCGAAGCTGCAAACTTGGTTTTATACTATTCATATAGGTCCTAACAATATGCAAAAGTCAAAAACAATGTCGGAATGATTGCAAGGTTGGCCCTTTTTCATGTCTAAAATCCCTGGCCTAGAAGAGCGAGCAGACAGGCTGAGAACAGAACTGCTCCTTTCTATTGCCTTTACGTAACTCAGACTTCGATAAGAGCACTCTCGCCTAATTCACTTTTAATGACAAGCCTTGTTGAAGCGGGTATCTCTCACTTATTTAGATCACATTTGAGAGAATGTCAAGGTTTTTGAAGGCGTCCATCTACGGGATATTAAGGGGCGAAGGACTGACGCAATCCAATGTGTAATAAATGAGTTTTTCCCATTTGCTTTGCTCAGCCGATTCCGATGCGGTTTACTATATTCTCCTTGTTATTCAGTTCTCAATGGTCACCAGCTACTTATAACTAGCGAATTTCCGAAGAAATGTTTGAAAATTTCCATCATGGGAATCCGTTTCAGACCATTCTAAAACGATTTCTGAAATTTAACACGTTTTCTTAAATATGAAAAGTGGATCAAATTTTGAAAATTTAGAGTCAAAAATCGCTAATAAAAACAACGTGTTTTTTGAGGTTTATAGTATAAATTACCATCTTAAACATAGGAACATAATATATAATATGTTCCTGCCATATAAAATGGTATATATCAATGGTATAATAATATAGGATATTATGAGTATTATGGTAGACGATATCTGACCGAGGAATCGACATAAAATACAAAAAATTTTAAAATGTCAAAAATATCAAAAGAAAGGATGAGTTCGTTGGCGAGAATTTTCGGAGTACTCCAAGGGGTCAAATTTCGAAAATTTAGTCATAATCGCTAAAAACGTGTTTTTGAGGTTTTTGGTGTGAATTACCGCCCTAAACAAAGGAACATCTGGTATATTTCCTATAAATCTGGAAATTTCCTATAAGAATCACCCACTAAATCGGTTAAAATTATTCTTTGAAAATTCGCTCACCAAATCGTTCTGCATGAATGGAACTTTTTTCCCCATCAAGGGACAAATTTTAGCGAATTTAGTGTGAGTTTCTATACACGAAAACTTGTATAGAGCGGACTAATTAGGAAGTGTAAATAATCATAGTCAACATTTATGTCGCTCGAGAGTAGGAATGGGCAAATTTCATCAATTTTTGGAATGGAGGAATAATTTTTATTTTTCAAGTAGGTACAGAAATTTGCAAGAGACTGACGGGAAAATACTAAAGCAAGCCGAAGTTGACAAAGAACCAGTTTTGTTATAATGGGATGACAACCGTATTTACAAATGGCCTCAGTTCTCGGCAAAAGGTTAAACGTGACGGGGTAGTCTGATGCCGTGCAGGGAAAGTTGGAACCTCCTCTGAGACCCTCGCAGAACCCTTGACATGAAGGCAACGGCCGCGTGACCCTCGACCAACAGGCTACGTGGACGAACTGACGATCAGCTCAGCGACTCCCACAAGCCGGCTTCACCGAAATTACGACGAATTTGACTTGTTCGGATGCAAAGGAAGGAAATCGATCGAGTTGAAGGTGAAATTGCGTTGAATCTGCCAAGTTGGGTGGGCATTATAGCTTCCTCAATGGGGAATGATCGTGTATGATAAAATCAAATTTTTCCTGCTCTTCTATTGTTATTTGGAATAAAATAACACTGTTAATACAAAGAAAAAAATATTTTATCGTTCTGGTGTGGAGAAAATTCTGAATAAATCTCAGCTGTTTGAAAAACAGTCGGCATTCCGAGGGCCTTTGAGACACCCAGTTACACGTCACACTAAAAGAACGACTGAAAGAGGATGTGCTGAGATCACACAGGGAGGAGTAAAAAAAGGAATTTATTTAAATAATTGATTATTATTAATTAATAATTAATTAATGCAATCAATTATCTAATTAAGTTAATTATACTCTCACTAATCTGGAGCTAAAACAGTGTTGTTTTTGGAAAATTTCCGTTTTCAGTTTTGTTTGGTTGACAGGCATGGACGGATTCGGACAATGACAGACGACACCTGTTTCACACATTCAAACCGACATGACGCGGATCCGCGTCATCGTTCGATACGTTTTAACCCTCTGCCCGGAACATCTTGTACCTCATTACAAGGAACACCGGTCATAATGACTGCTATAACCGGAAAATTCGTTTTCTGGGAGTTTTCATACTAGTCAATCGATTTTTTCTCTCCAGAAACCGCATGAGGTGATTAACAACACATTAATGAGTTGAAAAAACAACGCCTTACAATTTTTTTCAAATTCAAACATTAATGAAACTTGAAGAGATGGGAGACCAGTACAATGCATGGATGACAGGTGGATAACGGAAATTTCTTAGGATCTATTTTAGGTTAATGTACCCGTACCTAAATAAAAATGACAGAATGTTAGGAGTGGTACATAAATATGGTAGAATAAGGTGATTTCTTGAAGAATCATGCTGCAAACAGATCACCCGTCATATTGACTGGTATAAGAATCACGCTCTATACGGAATTCCCGTTATTGTTCCACCGGGAACATCGGTTCATAATGACTGGCAAGGTTACAAGAAAATGCAACACATCGCTGAGTGACGAGTGCCAACAGCCTGCCAATACTCCCTCCATACTTGCGATGGTTCAACTGAAGATGTCACGGAGTGTCAGCCCCCAGATGGTACCGTACCCGAAAATTTGAACGGTACCCGTCAGAATGACGGATGTTCCGGGCAGAGGGTTAAAGGCGGCATTGAAGATAGCCGGACGGTCGGATTGTCTCCTAACTCCCAGGAAACCTTTGTTGGATTTTAAGCTTTCAGAGGGCAATGTTCGTTTTTTGGTCCCCCCCTACAAGTTTTCGAGTTTCTGTGCCTTGAAAGTCAGTCTGCTGCCTAACACTCACCCGTTCACCAAAAAGTTGTTTTTTTTTACTGCCTTTGCACGTTTTATACCGGTCTTTGAGGTATTTCGCAGGTATATTCAGATGAAGAAATCCAAACAACTCTCGATTTCATTTTTTTTTTTTAATTTCTATTATTATGGAATTTCATTTTTATTCACATATTCTTTACATATCTAAGCCTGAATTCCTTACTTTTTGTTCATTCGTTTGGGAATAAACTTTTTTCATGATCAAATGTTGACTAATTTGTTTACCATACCTTCAATCACCCACTTATAAACGTCAATACTTGCCAAAACACCGGCATGACGCGGATCCGCGTATTCACCTATAATTACCTTTCTATGCATGGAACTATAATTTTAATCATAGTTACTGTGTTCCCACATCTCTAACAAGAAAAATTTGGAAAAAATCAATTTCGGTTTTCTGGAATTTTCTGGTCCAAACCCATCGAGTTGAATGTGTTCAACGTAACTTTCCCACCACATTACAACAATGAAAATTTTGATAAATTTTCTAAAATACGATTTTCTAAAATACTCGTAACAGGTAGGTACATTATTTTTTGCTCTACGAGTTCAATATTGTTTCTTTCAAGCCATTAGGTATCTTTCAGAAAAAAAAAATTTGATGATAATTCCCCATTTTGTAACATCGACGTATAGAATCAGTTAGTCAACATTGAACCGAAATCGGTAGAATAGATGTGCCAGAGTTATCCCTATAACAATTAATTTCAAGTATCACTGTTATAATTTCGCGAAATTCACAGGTGATTATATTGGAGTCAGCCCTCAACTACCCTCCAAATTTGAGCGAAATATGTCAATATTTCATGGAACTAAGATATCGTAGTTTCACGAAATTCACATTTGCGCATGCGCACCAGCAAGCAAACATTTGCACAGGCCGTCGTTTTAGTGGGGCATGACCAATTCTGGTTTTTACGTTAACAAAATTTGACGTATCTCTTGGTTCGACATTTGGGTACGTCATTATGACTGGGCCGTCGTATCTAACTAAGCAGTACACAATTTCAGAGAAAATTCTCAAGGAGTGAAAATTACGCTAGGACAATATTTGCTAATACCCCTTATCCAGGAAAAGGAGGAAAGAAGGTAGTAGGAATATTTAATTCAACACACAAGACTTCTTATTTTAGTCACTAGTTTCCAATAGGACTCATTATGCATGGTGCAATAGTTGGAGTATGTACCTACATCGTCCACTTGTTCTAGTGGGGTGTGCACATGGTTATTTTTTATCTTTCCAAATTATAGATCTCAGAGAGAGCTTTCCAAAAAGGTATCACATGAGGGGTCTCCTATGAGCGGAAAAGGGTCTTGAAATTAATAGCGATGACGTCACCGACCCAACTCCCGCCTGGGGGGGTCACGTGCCTCTTCCCAGCTATTTACCAGCTTAACGAAACGCAATTTTCAGTTAAAAATTGGCTAATGGGGGTTTTTGAGAGCGCTGAACCCGAATTCGAGGTAGAAAATGCAAAATTTCCAATCCATGCGCACACTCTATTCTGACGTCACGCGCCTCTTCCCAGCTATTTTCCGGCTCAACCAAACGGAATGTTCAGTTAAAAACTGGCTAATGGGGGTTTTTGAGAGCGCTGAACCCGAATTCGAGGTAGAAAATGCAAACTTGCACATCCTATTCCTTCAGTTTCAGGGACAGGATATTCCTCTTCGTTCTGTTGAAAAATTCCCCCACCGCAGTTCAATTCCTGGTATATTTATGAGCCTAAGTACCTACCTGACGTCTTTTGATCCCACGCTCTGGAACATTTCGTATTTTTCGTACTTCGTGGCACAGACGGAAAAAATGACCTTTGAATTCCCTTTGACAAAAACGAAACGGGAAGGTCCGTCCAACATGAAAAATACACGGGGTCCACGAAAATGGTTTCCCTCGTCTTTCCGAGTGGTATTAGGGCTCTTCAGCCGAGCCAAAGAGATGACAAACAGAGAAATGAGCCGCTTCATTCCGCCCCATTCATTTCTGGTAATATTTGAACACTGGCAAGAGACGGAATACGCAAATGACTGTTTTAAAATGTTCATAAATAAAATGCTTCCGCTACTTGGTAGACTCGGAAGTAAAAATCTGCAAATTATTACCCAACGGTTTAGTATTTTTCTTCATAAATCGCCCACCTGTAAAGATCCCATTAGTACCTACCTACTTAAATTATACCACGAGGTTTTCAATAATGATTATTTCTAGCCCTTTGAGCCCTAGCTCCGCATATATGCGGACCTCCCTGGTGCTCGCCCTCGCCTGGCTCCGCATAATATACAGACCATTCCCAGTACAGCTCCTGGCCTAGCTCTGCATATATACAGTTTCGTTTTCTACACACTTTCCGTTCATTTTCTATGGTTTCATTCATCTTACAACGGCCTTGGGGGTCATGTCGATGCTCAACACTTCTACCTACAGTGATATAACCCCACCCCTACCCTCCCATAAGCCTCAGGTTTGTTTCTTCTTGGTTTCATGGGACCTCTCAAAGTCCAGTCTGAGCGCCCCTTTTTGCTTTCAGTCTTGTGATGTTAGCTCCCCTTGTCTTGCGTTATTTCCGATTTTTGGTGGTTATTTCCGTTTATCATGTCAGACAAACGTAATAAATATAGAGTTTGTACTTTTTGCTGATAAATAAAATGAGTTATAATAAAAAAAAATATAAGGCTTAGAACTTTTATGAAGAAACCTCCAATTTATTAGGGTCAAATAATTTTATAAATTTATTCAGATAATTATATAAATCCTCTAATATGTAAGAAGTAATTTGCCCAAATTTGGTTGCATTTGGTTGAATATTCAGCTCAATATGTTACGTAAGAGGAGCACGCGGCGAATGTGCTGTGAATGAGCAAAATAAGTCAGGCCAGGGGGGTTGCAGTACGCTCAGAAAGCTGGGCGAGGGCGACCGCCAGGCGCTCGCACATCTCAGGCGCGAAAAGGCTAGAGGATGGCGTGAATATTAAACAAGTAATTACTTGAGAGCAGTTACTTGCAATTAAAGTCTTTACTCGGAAGTACTACTTAACACGTTGAATGCGGGAGGCAGAATGCTGCTGTCCCCATTGGCGGGACACACTTTTCGGTCCACACGTTCAATGCGGAATGTGGATATGTACAGCAAATGGGACTCCGAGAATTGGCGGGCTGCGGATAGGTACAGCAGATGAGATGTAGGTTGATCGCCGAATATCGTTTGCAGTGGAAATCGATTGTCTGAAAGTATATGCATCGAATGGTATAAATCGTTCTCTGATAACAAGGCTGCAAAGAGTAGTGCAGTTATCAATTGAACGATGGCATTATATCGATGTTTTTCTCTCGATATTGTGTCCCGCCAGTGGGGACAGCAGCATTCTGCCTCCCGCATTCAACGTGTTTCAGAATCTGCTGTACCTATCCGCAATCCGCCAATTCTCGGAGTCCCATTTGCTGTACATATCCACATTCCGCGTTGAACGTGTTAACAAATGCTTGAGATTGAGGTAAAACAAAAGGCTTTTCTCGCAAGGTAACCTCGTTGGAAATTAAGCAGCACTTGCGAGGCTGAGCTTTTTTTATTCACCCCTCCTAGAATGAATTATGGTTGTAATAATTATCGTAATAACTGAATATGTACCTACCTGTAATTATCACCATCCGAGAATTGTAGGTTCTTCATATAATAACAAAATTCAGTAAGTAACTAAGGAATCTTAGGGGAATCGTATCAGTTAGGTATTGGACGCTTAAGGAGAAACTTGAACTTCATAAGCATCTTGTTATTCACTATTTCGTTTTCTTCTGACAACTGCAATTTTACAGCGTTCTACAGGAACTTGGAAACTGGATAGAACAATAAATTAGAATAAAAGAAATCTGATTTTTTATTTTACAATTTAATATCAAAAACGCGTTTGCATCAGTTATGGGCATCATGAGCCAGCTATTGGGCACCAATGTAAAAGTTATTGGACTCATTGAGAAATGCAATTTCTTGTGATTACCTACTTGCTGAATATTGATGATTCCCAGATATAAATGGGTGCATACCTACCTGCTGTGTTTAATGATCATGAAAAAATTCTGAATAAGCATTGACAAAAAATTCAATTTTCTTCAGAAATTTTTTTTTTTTTCAAATAACAATTTTTTTCAAAATTTTAAATTCAAAATAACAATGAAAAGTAGAATGAAAAAGTCCCATTCATGCAGAATGAGTTGATGAGCGAATTTTCAAAGAATAATTTTAACCGATTTGGTGGGTGAATCTTATAGGAAATTCCATGCTCATTCCGAATATACCATATTTATGTTCCTATGTATAAGAAGGTAATTTACACCAAAAAACCTCAAAAAACACTAAATTTTTAAAATTTGACTCCTTGGAGTACTCCAAAAAATCTAGCCAACGAACTCATCCTTTTTCTTGATATTACTGACATTTTAAAATTATTTTGGATTTTTTTATCTCGATCCCCCGGGCAGGTATCGTCTGGAGTGACACACATAATATATTATATTATTATATTATACGTTATGAAAAAGTGTTAAATTTCAGGAATTGTTTTAGAATGGCCTGAAACGGATTTCCAAGATGAAAATTTTCAAAAATTTGCATCACTAAAATTTTGAAGCCATTGCAACAGACTAATTTTTTTGGAAAATGCACTAATTTGTATGAATTCTATTATTTGTGTCCCCACATTTTCAATCTTGAATTTTCGTTTAAGAGGTATTTCAAACAACAGAAGTTTGTAAAATAGGTCTTTGACAATTTAAACTTTACGAGTAAAAACCTTATTCCCCTGAACATGAATATCGAAGTGTTAGGTCCGCTTCGAGGTACTTCATACTTATTTTACGATGCTCTTCGTTTACTTAGGTACATAATTCACCCTTAACATATTATTTCAGCTAACATTATTAATATGCTAATAATATTATAGCATTACGCACCTGTGACTGCGTATTTGGTCGCGGTGTAGGGAGCAATGTTTTCCGCCTGGGTAAAAGCGGCAGCTGACGCCGTGGCGCAAATGTGTCCTTTCCCCCTCTCGATCATCCCGGGCAGGAAAGCTCTTATCGTCTGTGGGCGAAAATTCTCATAAAATATATTACATCGACGAAGCGACAAAATAAAATATACTATTTTATGGTACGGTATCGTGTTTTTACAGCGCTGTAGATATTCGACCTTGGGTAAAAAAAAAGTATTTATGTAGGCAGCCTGTTGTGGATTCATATTGCAGAAGCGAGTACATTGAAGTGCTCTTCAATTTAAGGGGGTTTCCGCCTGTGGTGTGAAACATTTCTCCAACTTTTCTCAGCCAATAATCGATCAATTTCAAATCTGTTTTCGGCCTTCTTTTTATTTGTTAATTCTGCAGGGCAACACACTATCGACATTTTAAATTTCAAAAATTCTACATTTTGTTATCAATTCAAAATTTTGAATTTGAAATTTTCATAGTGAGTTGCCCTGCAGAATTAACCAATAGAAAGAATGCCGAAAAAAGATTTAAAATTGATCGATTACTGGCTGATAAAAGTTGGAACAATGTTTCAACCGTAAAGTGGTAACGGGAGGGTTGAAAGGGGGTTACTTTTTTTTTTTTTTTACATATTATTGGCCTGAAGTGGTAATAAGATTTGTAGTGAGAGTTACCCGAGATTTGCGAATTTTTGATGACGGTTCACACTCCGGCCGGAACACCGTTAAAGATAGGTGGGGGTGAAGCCCCGCAATTTTCAGTTTTTTGTTAAATTGATTGATGTTCATGTTACCAACAACTCCTCGAAAGTCTAGCCGCTCCAGGTACAATAGCTACCGAAAAATTTGAAATTCAAGAAAAGACAGTTAGTTGGTTAAGGGGGCAAGGGACAGAGCCCAAAATTTCCTCAAAAATGCCCAAACCTTGGCTACCGAAGAGTTTAAAAGCACTCAAATATAAGATTATTACTACGTACCTAGGACCATTAAGTTTAAAGAACGGATAACCTCCCCCTACCCCATCCCTTCATCATTTTAGCATTGCACAGTTTTTCCCATTTTTCTCAGCCGATTTGTAACGGATTCTGATGCGGATTCTCCAAATTTTGTCATCCTCTATAGGGGGACGAAGTGCCGTTATACCAATTTGAATGTTAAAAAAGGACGTGAACAAATTTATTAATGAATGTGAATTAGTGAATCACAAAATTAAAATTGTACATAGCTGATCCCCCTAGAGAATCAAATAACAAGAAGAATGCCGCAAACCGCATCAAAATCGGTCCAAAATTGGCTGAGAAAAACGGGAAAAACGATTTTAATACATTCCTTGGCTCCTTAAGGAAGTGAATATTTATTTATTATATGCTGTTCTTTCTTATGCAGATTTGATTCCAACCAGTTTCGGGATGAACTCCATCAGGGAATATTATCATTACGTTACCATTCTGCGTTAACCCTGTGAGGCTTTGTGGTTCCTATGTTGACCACATGATTTTCCCTGAAAGCGCAAATTAATACTCAAGATATTAGGTTTTTGGTTCGATATTTTACCACATCAATGTCTAGAATCGATATACAACACTAATCGATTTTTTTAGCTGCTCTATATTCTTAACTTCGGGAAAACACTGTTATCAGCTTTAATCACTGTTGTCAGCGCATTCTGTTGCGTATATATCTAACTAGGGAAGGTGGGTGCATATGGCAAACTTTGGAACCATGAACCTCAACGGGAAGCACCTTCCTTCTTTTGGACCTTAAAGGGTTTAATATTATTGCATTTTGGAACATGGTACAGCCAAAATGCAATACAGTTAAATCCTGGGGACCTCGTGGAAATTCAGCGAGGTGTAAATTCAAATTAGCGAGTTTTTATTTCAAATTAACGAGAGTTTCCAAAACTTTTGAATTTATCCATACATTCACGTAAATAAAAAACTTGATAATCAGTGAAAATAATCTGTGATTTTCTTCTGCGTCATCGATCAGAAGAGGGCCTTGTCTAGATGAGAGCGGTGTCAAGTTGGACGATGGATGGGAAAAGTTGTTTGGCAATTTCGGACCTCAATGGAACAGTACCTAACAATGTTATATCCGCAGTGAACATTTAGCCACTTTCCAAGTGATAACTAAGTATGTACTCTGTTCTTTTTGTTGCTCATTGGGGTTTTTCTGTTTTTCGTTTCTAGTTCATACATTTCATTTTGTTTGCTCTCTTCAAATACCTAGGTAACTGATATTAAGGAGGTACCTACAGAGGTGTGCGTTTTATTAGACTCAAGGCGCTTACAACAGGAAAGCTGATTGTTTCAGTTATGAAATAGCCCCTAGAACCGTTCTAGGTGGCTAAAAACATTTTTCTGGCATAGTCTTACTGCAGTAGAAAATTATAGTACGAAAATTCCCGTTTCACTTGCATTTTACCCTCCATTTGTCAAACCTGAGGCCCTGAGGGTGGTGATCTGATAACAGCACTTCGCCAGGCATGTTGTTGCTGTTGTGGGGTGGGGGCAAAGGTTATTCCTGTGAGTTAGTGCACGAGGACGGTCTATAAAGTGTGTATCAGTAGTTTTGTGCCGTTTTTTGGTTGCTGGGGCCAGTTTTAATGATGATTTCTGAAGCTTTTCTTTGGAAAAGTTGAATTTCGAGAAATTTGGAAATGGGTAAGTCCCCTGACCTCTCTCCACGCAAAAAAGCGTTGGTGAAGTTGCTTTTGGATGAAAATATGTATTCACAACGAGAAATCGCTGAAAACCTCCACGTTTCTCAGAAAACTGTAAGCAGAATTAACGTTTCTGTCAAAGAAAACGTACCGCTGAGTCTAATAAAACGCACACCTCTGTACAGCGTGCAGGGTGTGACAGTAAGATCTGACCGGTTTAACGTGAAAATAACACAAATACGTTAAGGGTGATGCAAAATGTTTAATTGGTTATTACGGAATGGTTTTAACGTAAACAGATTCAAAAATTCAAAAAAAAACAAAAAAACAAACATGATTGGAACAACCGATTTCATCGGTTCAAGTTTTGAAGATGTAGTCCTTCAAATGGTGCCCTTCTGTGACTCTTCTGGCACTCTTCCAATCTCGCACCAAAACTGCCGAACACCTTCCCTAACATTTGCAGGAGACAGGTTGGTGATTTCTTGAGCACATTTTTATGAAGCACCGCACATTAGGCGAACACGATTAGGGCATAACTCAAGAAATCGTCAACCTGTCTCCTGCAAATGTTAGGGAAGGTGTTTGGCAGTTTTGCTGCGAGACTGGAAGAGTGCCAGAAGGGCACCATTTGAAGACGTCATCTTCAAATCTTAAACTGATGAAATCGGTTGTTCCGACGTTATTTTCTTTAAGAATTCTGTAATTATTATGTAGGTACCAATACAATTTTTTATCACTGTTAAAATTTTCGTGTTATTTTTGCTTTGAAACCGCTAGATCTTTTTGCCGCACCCTGTACAGGTCAAATCGAGCGTGTTCCCACCAGACCTCCCTGCGCACTGCCATCCTGCCAGAATACGCTTATCAAATTAGAGTAGTTTCGCCAGATTGAGAACGAGGGAGCAGCTCGAAGTTGAACATTTGCTCACCAGAGTGCATAGGTACCCCTCTTGAACAGATCGAGCGTGTTCCAGTCAGATGCGAGCTTAATTAAGATAAGATCTACACTTAGGCGCAGGGGCAGCTTTAGGGGATCTAATGAGATGAGGCTGTGTTCACAAAAAATATGAACATAATATGAAAAAAATGGTCATTAGTTGTGAAAGCATGAGCGCGTCGGCACAAGGGATCGGGTTCGTTGAGACGAAAAAAGGCTGCACGATTCTGGCAACAAAGTGAAAGGAGAAGGAAGTTCTCCTTTCTCCATGAATCTGAAATCCATTAATATTTACCTCAGATTGGTGACCAGCCCCACATTACCAAATGATAACATTTCCTGACGGATCTCATCATGAAACCGGTTGGAATAAAATCTACAGGAGGAAGTAAAGCCTAATGATCGCTTCCACCTTCAACTCAAACGAATATTATGACTTAGTTCTCATATTTATCTTGATTTTCTAGCCTCACCCAAAAATGAGACATGACGTTGACGTCGAACATCCTCTGTATCAACTGCTCCGATACTTCCAGTATCGACGCAGAGCTGACGATGCCCGCGTTGTTGATGAGAATGTCGACGGGGTCCAAATCGCTGACCATCGCCTCGATTTGTTTCTGGAACAATATCAACGCTGGCGTGAACACAAAGCAGAGACAATAAAAAATAAACGAATTTACCAATAATTTATGACTTATTCATCGTGGGCACCTGCTTGCTAAGGTGGTAGCAGGCCCTATTTATGACTAAGTGGGTACCTCGAATTTTGGGTACCTAGTGGTTGTCCAAAAGTAGGTAGGTACTACTTTTTGAACATACTACTTTGGTTCTACTTTTGGAATTGAACCATCACAATCGTAAATCTGCAATGGATTTCCTGAAAGTGTCTTCAGAGTCAACCAAAAAGTTCAAACCCAACCTCGGTTTTTCAAATTCGAATTTCTTCAGAGAGAAATTGGAACCTACCTACTAATATACAAATTTTACGCTAGCAGGGCACCCGGTCTTCGCCCGGGATGAGGCACAAAATTTGTCAACCTATCATAAAATAAAATAATGAATAAAATTCACAGCTCGCAATTCACCTACCTTCCTATAACGACTTCAAATTTGTCAATAAATTGCATATCTCACCTACTATGTATTACCTATCACGATTTCAAATTCGTCAATAAAATTCACGGTTAACCTACCAGCAACCTACCCATAACGACCTCAAATTTGTCGATAAAATCCACAATTATTCATCTATCGTGAATTACCTATCGTGACTTCAAATTCGTCAATAAAATTTAGATTTAACAATTCACCTTCCTACCTATTGCGACTTCAAATTTGTTAAAATACACATCTCACCTACTATTACCTATCGCAATTCCAAATTCGTCTATAAAATTCACGATTAACCAACCAACCTACCGGTTGTGTTGAATAAGCACGGGGGTGCCGGCAAGTAATTTCCAATGTTCCAACCCCTCTGGAGAGGGTTGAATAACCCAAATTTTTATTTTATTCTCGAGCATCACCAATACAATCGATTAAACTCAGTAGAATGAAATTAGGCACACACAGAAGTCAATACTCCAAACGATTGAATTTTGTTTCGTACGTAATCACTTCTTGCTTGGCACTTCGAAATGAAACTGTTGTCACCAGGCAGCAACTACACATGTGGCTAAGGAACTATAAAAAAGAAATTTCTCCCTAGATGGGAAAAACAATAGGTAGATCATTGATATATGTCTAGCGGCTTTAGGAGCCGCTCAGCTGATCTGGGAGCTCCATTTTCGACTCAGCTGATCTGAGAGCTCCATTCTTGACTCAGCTGATCTGGGAGCACCATTTTCGACACAGCTGATCTGCGAGCTCAATTTTCGATGCAAACATTGCGATTCACACTCGTGTTTCTGCTCAAACATTGCGATTCACACTCGTGTTTCTGCTCTTTTTG
>JAEMON010000013.1:22090636-22101054 GCA_030264115.1 Lygus lineolaris
GCACGAAAACTGTGACACGAGAATTTTATATATTAGATAATGTGTTTTACGGACATTTTAAAGAGGCCAAATAGGCTGAAAATGCCATTTTAAACACTCAATTTTTTAAAAATTTTCCGGGGGCGGACCCCCCTTTCTTTGGGGGTATTAAGACACCCCCCCATTGAAAATTTTTCCAAAGTAAAATAATGTGTTTACGATCATTTTAAAGAGCCCAAATAGGCTAAAAATGCTATTTTAAACACTCAATTTTTAAACAATTTTCCGGGGGGGACCCCCGGACCCCCCTTTTTTGGTGGGTATTCCAAACCCCCCAGTAGCCCTCCCCAATTGAAAATCCTGGGTGCTCCCCTGGTGTGGATAATAATTTATTCTTGAATGTGAGCAAATGCTCAGTTTTGTCATTCCACCGCATATCCACCCCACATATCGTATGATTATAGGATGAATGGACAATTGCTGAACCGTGTTCCGTTCGTTCATGATTTTGGGTCTGTTTTGACCATCAACTCACGTTCATTGAACACATTAACTCTGTCACGAGTAAAGCCATGAGGTATCTTGGATTTGTCAAAAGGAATACGACAGAATTCACTAGTGTTCCGGCCATTGTCCAGCTTTATAAGGCCTTGGTTTTGCCGGTTTTAGAATATGCCGTTGCTATTTGGAGTCCATTCTTCAGGGTTCAGCTTAAGTTCCTGCGTTATATTGGTTTTAAGCTTCGGATTCCGTCTATCGACATTGATTACTCGTGCCTGCTCGAAAGATGTGGACTGAGTGCCCTGCAGGTGCGGTCCATGTTTGATGTGGTGACTCTGAGTAAATTAGCGCTAGGCCAATTTGAATGTGCGTCCCTTCTGTTGGAAATAAAATTTCAGGTTCCCCAAATCGGCACTCTATCCCGGCTTCTTCTCCTTGTTGATTTTCTCCCACTATCAACTCGAGCGCTCATTTGCCAGGCTTCCCCGAGTGGCAAATCTTCTGCTCCAAAATCACTCTGAACTTGATTTTTTCAACACCCCCATCGCTACCATTAAAAAAAGTTTCATCTGCCTACATACATAGCTCATCTTCCATGACATTATGGCTCACAATTTGTTTCGTTTTTTTCTTTCCATCTCCTCTGCTCTGGTCTCATTGCTCCCTACTTTTTCTGTAGTTCTTATTCTATAATCATATTTGTAATTGTTTATACTGGTAACTATCTTTCTGTCCTATTTTGTTTCTCTCCTACTTTTAGTTATAATTTATTCTTGCTTGGCAATTGTTTTTATATTTCTATAGTTATGTAATTGAGTTCGCCCGTACCAAATAAATAAATAAATCACCTCTCCTTCAAAATTTGAAGCCGTATTTAATACGGCTTGAAATTGAAACGGTCAACAACAAAAGGTGGACACTTTTTGACATGGATATGTCTAAGGCGTGGAACGTTTCTATTTCGGTTGATTTTCACGTACAACCAACCAGTTGGAAGGGAAATGTAACTTCCACAATTTTCATCGCACAGAACACTTTTTCATCGACACTTTTCAACTCTGGTAGACCACCGCAAAAACATTATTCATGTTAAAATAATAAAAAATAGTATACTTACCATGAAGTGCCTTCTTTTCACATTATTAGTTCATTATGGTTACTTAGCAATCCTAGTTTTAACAGCGTCATTCGGTCGTGTTGGAAATCATTTATGGAAACCTATGCATTCATGTTTCGGCCAAACGAAACTTTTGTTTATAGTCCGATCAAATTAGTTTAGGAATGTAGCCAGGTGCGTAAGGAGGGGGAAATTGGTAGCTTGAGATGTGTGTTCGCTCAGTACAAACAGTTTATATAGTTCGGAAATCGTTCGAAAATATAGTTCGAAAACCTTCGGAACGCGGCCTTGTAATGGATTCCATTATTAACTGACTGGAATGCATGGAGGTGTCTAAAGAACTAGTTCTTCTGCTTTCAGAAATCAGGGTTGGCGATTCAGACGCAGAGCTAGTATTCGCAACACCACACGCCAACCCTCCTGGCACCTGTGAGACACACGGGTTAACATTCCCTTCCATAACTTCGTAAAACAATTTTTCCCAGCCTTGAAGTTTGATCCTCTTTTTCCCAGTTTTCGTCCGGTCGGTCTTCTTCTTCACATGACGTGAACTCCGTTCTTAATACGGAAAATACTCTGCTGAGGCAGTTTGAGGAATTTGTGTAGGAATCTTTCTAAGTACTTAATGTACTTACGTTGAATAAGACGGATTCCAAAGAGAGGGCCCAAATTCTAGATGGCTTCTGACCAACAAGCAGTTGGAAAGGCAGTCAAAGGATCTTGAGGGATGTCATTGTTTTGAAACGTCGAGTGGCCTTCGAGACTATCTTCATGATGTGGTCAGTGATGGGAAAACCAAGGCTCTTGAAGCAGTTGAAGAAGACAGAAAAATCTAAGAACGCTTGAATCTTTTCTGAACAGCTGAAGGGAAGACAATGAAAATAATACTTTTTTTTCTTGTTGGAGTGAAATCTATGTCATGAGTTCTACAACGTCATTCTATAATATTTATTTTAACTGAATAAACATTGCTGATAAAAGTGATCCTTCATTCCATTTTCTGTTTGTATTCCGGTAAGAACCTGGGCCACCTATTATGGTAACCCAGCTTACTGTAACTTCGACCCTGAGCCTTATCGAGCTAATCCGCTATTTATGTAGACCGCAGCCGACCACGACTCACCTTTCACCGGCCGATGTAAACCAGGCCTGTGTACACCCGACCTCATCCTCTAACGATATTGAGGAGCCTCTGAAATGAGCTCTTCACTTTACAAAACGCTGCCAATTATTACACAACGGTTTATTATTTGCTGTATAGATAACCCATCTACAAAGACCAAAAAATGGTATAGTAAATACCTACTGCGGCGTATTTATAGATAAATAACCACAATCAAGAGAGTCCTTCATAAAATCCTACAAACGAGAAACGACGAGAAGAAGTACAAAGAAGAGAAACAACGAAAAATCTACTACAGCGATAAAGCCAACATTAAAACAAAATGCAAAAACTTCGGAGAAAAACGACTTTAAAAAAAACAATAACGGGGGATAAGAAGAACAGAAAAGGATCAACAAACACTCCCAAACAATCGTACAAATTAAAAGAAGAAATTCGATCATTGTACGACCTTCAAATGACCTCGTGGTCGTCGGGTCTTCGACTTCAAAAAATGCAGTGAAAAATATCGGTACTTAAGTAACCCACAGAAATATTCAATCGAAAAAGAATATCGGTACTATAATAAACCAGGATCAAGATATTCCACAAACAGCACCTCAGGAGTCAAAAGCCGCCATACCTATATACCTACCTTGAATATATCGCGAGTTTCACCATCATTTTTCTGGGACAATGAGTACTAAGTAATGAGTACTAAGTAGGTACATCAAATTATTACTATCCGAGAGTTGTCACATTAATTCATAATGAAAATTAATTAATGAAGCTCAAAGTAAACAAGATACTTGATTTGGTGAAAACGAAAAAAAAGTTGCATTTCATCAGCTGATCTTTGAACGGGGGTTCGGCCTACTCGGGAAGATTTGCTATTCACACTCATGTTTCTGCTCTTTTAGCGAATTCTCGAAGAAGAAGGAAGCTATTGCAATGGCTTCAAAATTTAAATAATGCAAATTGAACGAATGCAATTTAAACAATGAAAATGTTCTTCATGGAAATCCGTTTCAGACCATTCTAAAAACGATCCCTCAAATTTAGCACTTTATTATTTATGTAGGTATGATAATATATTTATATATATGTGTCACTCCAACGTTATCTGACCAAGGAATCAAGCTACAAATCTGAAAAATTCAAAATGTCAATAATATCAAAAGAAAGGATGTGTTCGTTGGCCAGAATTTCCCCAGTAGGTACTCCAAGGGTTCAAATTTTGAAAATTTAGAGTCGGAAAAAAACCCGCGTTTTTTTAAGGTTTGTTGGGTAAATTACCATCTTAAACATAGGAACATAAATGGTATATTCGGAATTAGCGCGAAATTTCCTATAAGAATCACCCAACAAATCGATTAAAATGGTTCTTCGAAAATTCGCTCATCAACTCATGCTGCATAAATGGAACTTTTTGCTTTGTGTCCTACCCTTCGGGGTTGAATACCTAGCAGTACGCCGCAAACTGGACCAAAATTGGCCACAACATTTCTAAGAAAAGTTGGAACAATGTTTCACACCAAAGAGAAAATTGCATACCCATGTAAGTTCCTCATTGAAATTGATGAATTGCTAAAAAGTAATCTGATTTGTAACAAGGTGAATTTGGCTTCAAAACGCGATAATGCTCTTAAAAACAAATAGCTGATAATTAAAAATAAACTGATTGTATATCGACGTCTTCCAGCTGGTGCCATCATCCACACGAGACATCATCACTCTTGCTTTGTGTCTTTCCCTCCTATCTATCCAGAGTTGAATACCAATCAATACGCCTCAAACCGCAACAAAATTGGCCACAACATTTCTAAGAAAAGTTGGAACAATGTTTCACACCAAAGAGAAAATTGAACCCATGTAGGTTCCTCATTGAAATTGATGAATTCCAAAAAAAAAGTAGTTACTTAATCTGATTTGAGAAAAGGTGAATTTGTCTTCAAAACGCTATGATGTCGTTGAAAATATATAGCTGATAAATAACAATAAACTGATCGTAGGTATATCGACGTCTTCCAGCTGGTGCCATCATCTACACGAGACATCATCTCTTCGGTCTCACGCTGGCAGGGAGAAGAAAATTACGAAAGTTGAAGGTGATTTATATTGAAGGGCGATGCTCACACACAACACGTTCCTCGGAGCTATCATCATTACCAAGTGGTTGGAGCTGCCATTCATCGTGTTTGAATGTTCCAGAAGATCGAGGTTACGATCCTAACACCTCCGTACTTCAATAACGGAGCCGTTTTGATGTATTGCTTAGTCCGTCCAACTCTCCAATACACTCAGCCACGCGATTCGATTCACCAGCAATCTCAAACTTTATGTTACCAATAACTAAGGTGACCAGACGTCCCGTTTTACGGGGACTTGTCTCGTTGTCCCGACATATCCACTCGGGACGCTTATTTGTCCTGTTTTACCAATATTTGGTCCCGTATGTACTTTTGTGAATAGAATAGTTCAAGGGTACCGTACCGGGTAAACTAAAATTGAAAAAAGTGCCATTCATTCATGCAGCATGTTGAGTTGATGAGCGAATTTTCAAAGAATGATTTTAACCGTTTTGGTGGGTGATTCTTATAGGAAATTTCACGCTGATTCCGAATATACAATATGTTCCTATGTTTAAGATGGTAATTTACACCAAAAACCTCAAAAAACAAGTTTTTTTGGGATTTTTGACTCTAAATTTTCAAAATTTGACCCCTTGGAGTACTCCAAAAATTCTGGCCAACGAACTCATCCTTACTTAAGTTGAGTTTTTTCCCAACCAAACTCAGTTTTTTCCCAACCAAATTCAGTTATTTCCCGATCAAATTCAAGGTAGGTTCAAGGAAGGAAAAAACTAAACTTGAATGGGAAAAAACTAAATTCTATTGGAAAATGCTATTAAATAATTTATTTTATCCGAATCAGCGTCCATCAGATTTTTGTACACTCGGACTTTCGTCATGTGTTAATATATTAGCGAATTCTCGAAGACAGTGAAGCAATGGCAATGGCTTCAAAATTTAAATAGGTAATGCAAATTTTTTAAAATTTTCTTCATGGAAATCCGTTTTAGACCATTCTAAAACGATTCCTGAAATGTAGCACTTTTTTTATTGGTATATATATACATATATATTTATCTACATATATACCTATATTGTTACATAATATGTGTCACTCCAGACGATATCTGACCGAGGAATCGAGCTAAAAATCTGAAATAAATTCGGAAATGTCAATAATATCAAAAGAAAGGATGAGTTCTTCGGCAAGAATTCTTGGAATATTCCAAGTGGTAAATTTTTTAAATTTAGTCAAAAATCGCTTTAAAAAAAACCTGTTGTTGAGGGGTTTTTTTTGAGTAAATTACTATATTAAGCAGGAACCTAATGGTATATTCGGAATTAGCGTGAAATTTCCTATAAGAATCACCCACCAAATCGATTAAAATGATTCTTTGAAAATTCGCTCATCAACTCATGCTGCATGAATGGGACTTTTAATTGTTAAATCCGCACTGAACCCCTCATTCTCGATTATTTTCGCTTCCACAGTGAAATGACAAACTGGTAGGTGTAAAGGGATAACCTCTTCCGAATTACGATTCAAGAGGTGGATGTTGTGGAACCATTCGTTTAAAATTAAATCATTTGGATTCATCGATCCGTTCTCGACGAAGCGATCGCACCAATCTGGTTTTCCGAAGGGAAAGTCCCTCCGCAAGTCATCGAGTTCGGAATTCCATGACTTACAGTTTCCAAACAATTCGGCTGACTGAATAAATGAACGACCGACGCCAATCGAGGAAGGTGAACTAAACCGAGGAATTGGCTTCGCAGGAAATGAACTGAATCATTCGACAGGGCGAACTGTTCTCGGGGAAAATTGGATGAAATCGGTGGAGGACGTATCGTGAATTTACGAGTGTTTGTGATTCTTAACCCACAGCAATACACGTGGGTATTAGAAACCCAGAGGAATATTTCATTATTTTGTGTTGGCTGCCCTGCACCCCTCATTTACCTGGTTTGTGGTAGATGGTCGGTTTGTCCTTGAACGCAGGATCCCTGCTGTGGGCACCTTCAAACAACGCAACGGACCCAATGGGGAATAATCGTCAATTTTTTTTCTGAAAGATAATGACTCAGAAGAAACAATAATGAAGTCGTAAGGCAAAAATAGTGTATCTGTAATTTTGGAAATTTATTGAAATTTTTTTTAGTATTGTAATAGAGGGATTGTAATAGACCTAGGTAAGCCGTCCAGTGGGGTGCAATGTTTTTTTTTTCTGCATATGACGGTGTTATGAACGATTCTCAACCCACAGGGCGACACGCGGGTATTAGATACCCAGAGAAATATTTCATTATTATGTGTTGGCAGCCCTGCACCCCAGTTCACCTGATGGCCAGTTGATGATCAGTTTGTCCTTGAACGCTGCTGAGCGCCTCCATCAAACAACGTAACAAACCCAATTGGGAATTATCGTCAATCATTTAACAAAAATTTCCCGTGAGATAATGACTTGAAAGAAATAATAATGAAGTCGTAAGGCAAAAATTATCTGAAATTTTAGAACATTTATTGAAACATTTTTATTATTGTAATATGCCGGGAAAAGCGAAACGCGTGTTGTCTGTCATTGGCCAATTCCGTCCAAGATTCCAAACGAACAAAACAAAACACAAAGCCCATCACTGTTTGGGCTGCTGATTAGTGCGACTAGAATTTACATAATTAATAAATTGATTGAATTAATATTTATCACTCGTAATTAATTTTGCAGTCAGATAAGCGAGGTTAGAAGTGTGAAGGTGTCAAAAAAGTTGCGTTACGAATTTATTGTAGGTTCTACTGTAGGTGTAAAAAGTATAAATTAATAACGTCCAAAAAAATGCGTTACTAAATGTTACGATAAGCGAGGTTGAAAGTATAAAGGTGTCACAAACGTTGCGTTACGAATGCTTTTTCAAATCGAGCGGAGATTGAAGCGTATAAAGAACAAACCAACGATGATTATTGCTTCCTGATCGATTTCTCTATGTTTCTTCATTTTCGTCCTAAAAACATAATTTGTACTAAGTAATGTTGATGGTTCGATTTGATTTTTTAATTAATTTTTTTAAATTATTCCTGTTTTCTCTGCTCTTAAAGCGATCTCAGACTCTCTCTCTCGTTTGTTGGTTCAGTTCTTTTAGTGTGACGTAGGAGCCTTCGGAATCCCGCCTGTTATTCAAACTGCTGAGATTTTATATGAAGTTTCCTCCATATCCGAACGATAAACTATTTTTTCTTTGTATTGGCAGTGTTATTTTATTCCAAACAACAATAGAAAGGTAGAAAGAATTTGATTTTCTCATACACGATAATTCCCCATCAAGTACATAAGGGAAGGGAAGGCTTGAAAATTCTGTTGCAATTTGGTTTTGTTAACTGGAATGGCAAATCGTGACATTTGGAGTGGTTTTGCCTCTGAACTGATTGCTCACTTGTGCTAAATTGACAGAAGCAGCCTACGGGGTAATGATGTTCAAGCTACTCGATAATGGAGGAACGGGGAGTTGTTTGAGTCTCATGAGGCTTTCTGAGGTCTCCTAATTGCGGTATTATCATGCGAGTGGCAATTATCGCTTTAAACGCCAATCGGAGACCATTGATGTTGCATTGCCTAGTTACACGTGCGTCTGCAACTGACCAACACACAAGTTAGATGTAGCTCAATTGTCGACGAGCTTTCCCAGAAACTTCTCGATCCTGATTTGCTATTTTCAAACTGAGGCAAACCCGATTTTCATGGGGCTGTAAGCAAAATGGTGGGTAAGGTCTTCTTCTCCCACCTAAAAATCAATCAGTTACAGTTCAACAACACAAAGGTATGTAGATTGATTCATCTAAATATCTGAATACACTCTTTATTGTGCTTCATGTTTAGTTCACAGTGTTTATTAAACACTCAAGATTAGAACTACAGTCGAACATATAATAACACAACTTAGGGTAGTGGGTAACTACCTAAATAAACAGGCGATTTGACGATTTAGCAAGTATCTTTTCCTCGGTTGATGTAACTGCTATATTGTTCAGATGTTTACAGCATGATTGTACATAATAATATAGTCTTTCCCTTCAATCAAGTCGGATAGTTTTTTTTATATTATTCAGAAAAATATATTTTACATGCAATCCAAACAGTGGCTGTGTTGACGCTGATTCTTTGTTGTTCATAACATAGTACCACCTAAACCAAGCCTTATTTCACGAAACTATCCGACTTAATTGAATCTGTAATTATCAGGCAAAAATTGGATTACCTCGCTGCAACAAAACGTTCTTGAGAAAACTATACACAAAGTTGAAAAAAAAGTTGTTTTTCGGGACAGCTGTTTTTCTGAAGTGTTTGCCTCCACGCATCTTTCAGTGCACGATACGTAATGATGCACTGATGCTATTATCACCTAATCTCATCTAATCTTTCAGTATCCATGCATTAGAGTATCCATGTATATATACCTATGCACTTTCAGTATAAATGTTTGAGTAAAGCGGACAACCCATCCCACAGCACCGGGAAGTTCTTGAGCCGGGCCCCCAGAATTAATTTCCAATACATCGTTTTATTCCAATATATCTATTTTATTTTATTACTTTTGTCTAGTTTTTTAAGGCAACAAAAAAATATAGATTTTGGTTTATTATTTTCTATCTACCACTACCCTAAATAATACTAACAAATTCATTGACACCCTAGAAATCACAAACTCTGACAGCCAGACCACCATGGACAATAAAGTAACAGAGACAACAACCGTAACATGACCAGAAAATTATAGTCCAGTAAAATTGGGGTTCAATAAGCACTAAATTCCTATAAAAGGTTAGATTGCCTCAATGGCTCCATTACTGACCCAACAAGACTATCCTAGGTTTTCCTCCTAGGTTTTCCTCCTTGGGGGGGGAGCTTCACTTTTGGTGGCCAATAATGTGCCATCAAAAGGGGCGCTTTCGGGGGTTACTGTTATATCTCCGCCAGGAATCAAAATAATATCGACTAAGCACCCTTTAGTAGTAGAGCTCTAAATTCTGCGTCGAATGAGACCAAGTACGTATTTTTTGGATCGGCATTTCTCCTTTCTAGAGGGCCTCAAAGTTGAGCCAAGTTTCAAAGATATTGTAAAAAGGATTATTTCAATGTTAGTTTTTCGAAAAAAATCTTCGAACTTAGTGTATTTATGATGGAAATGACTCGTATAAAAGTTGTAGAGCACTACATTCTGCGTCAAGTGAGACCGAACGCTTATATTTATGTTGGACCACCCGTTTCCATACTAGAAGATCTAGTATCAAGTTTTCTAGTTTTGGGCTAACATGACTGGCCTATTACCCATAATTTTGTAACAAAAGAAACCCTATGTCAACTGATTTCAAGTTGCATGCGCAGGAGCTATCAATGATCGAATCGTGACAAAACTCGTAGGAAATTGTCAGACTCCATCCAAATTTCATCAGCATCGGTATATTATGAACTGAAATGTCGCATGAGTACACGTTACTGGTAGTCCGATGGCGATGAAATTAGTATGGGATCGTCACGGGGCTAACCCGCACAATCCCTTAGAATTTCATGAACATCGGACCATAACTCTTCATATAGTTTTGCCTGGGAAAGTTTCTTGTTGAAAAACAAAAAAAGGTACCATTCATTCAGCATGA
>JAEMON010000013.1:22123077-22136698 GCA_030264115.1 Lygus lineolaris
AGGCGCGAAGCGCCGAGTATTATTATTCTTTATAGATACCTATTATTCTTGATATTATTATTCCGTACGTCCACAAAAGTGAGTCCCTCTAGGGGACAAGGATGAGAGATTCTATGGATGAGAGAGAGAACGCAAATTCATTTGTAGCTCGATGAAATAAATTTTATGACGAGACAGGTAGGCACTGGTACTTACCTACCATCTTTCAAAATCAACAGTTTTGTCAGTCCTCGAACAAATGGTACAAAAGATTGAGTGGGAACGAAAGTGACAGATAAGTTCATTTTTATTATAGTATTTAATAATCATCAAGTGAAAAGGCATAAATATAACATTATTTATGGTTTTATCGTTTCTTGGAACTAAAGGAAGAGAGGAACTGTTTTACTTATCAACGAAAAAGTTCTAGTCGTTTATGCAGCTTGACCATAATGTTGAACTTGAAAATACTTGGGAACAATGTCAAACAAATTCGTTTTGAACTCGTGTCAAACTTCGGTTCGCGTTTTTGTGACACCGGGTCTATTCCGGTTTCTGGGATTTCAACAAATCAAACGCGAAAACACAATTGGATAGAGGATAAACACACTTCCGTCAGCAACTACTGAGTACTGAAAACTACGTTATCACTGGTATCAGTTATGATCACGCCCGAAGCCTCCATTTCGATGGGGAAATCCTCCACAACACCGTTAAATCACTGTTTAAAAGTTGAATCATTGAATCGACGATTCATTAAGGAGGAAGATCAAGGCATAAAAGCCCTGTCAAATTAGTGTAGTTTCACCAGATCGAGAACGTGGGAGCAGCTCAAAGTTGAACATTTTTTGCTCACCAGAGTGCATAGGTACCCCTCTTGGACAGATGTCAAATCGAGCGTGATCCCACCAGACCACCCTGGATACCGAGATCCAGCCAGGAAAGCCTTGTCAAATTAGTGTAGTTTCACCAGATTGAGAACGAGGGAGCCGCTCGAAGTTGAACATTTGCTCACCAGAGTGCGTAGGCACCCCACTTGGACAGATGTCAAACCGAGCGTGTTCCCCCCAGACCACCCTGCATACCGAGATCCAGCCAGAAAAGGCCTGTCAAATTAGTGCAGTTTCACCAGATTGAGAACGAAGGAGCAGCTCGAAGTTAAACATTCGCTCACTAGAGTGCATAGGTACCCCTCTTGGACAGATGTCAAATCGAGCGTGTTCCCCCAGGCCTCCCTGCATACAGAGACCCAGCCAGAAAAGCCTTGTCAAATTAGTGTAGTTTCCCCAGATTGAGAACGAGGGAGCAGCTCAAAGTTGAGCATTTGCTCACCAGAGTGCATAGGTACCCCTCTTCAACAAATAGAGCGTGTTTTGTATACAAAGATTTCATAAAATTGTAATCAACGATTATAATCGTTGATTGCACTCGTGAAACCCATTTTCCTGAATCAACTTCTCAAATCTCTGGTTAGGTAAATAAATGATTAATTTTAACCATGGTTAAGATTTTTTGGCCCTTAGTATAGACTTATAGTATAATTTATGTTGCGTCAATTTAGAACCTAACATAGTTTCTTATTTCTAGATTTGTGTAAATTGACCAACGGTATCAACCGCTGATCCAACCACGATGAAATCCCTAATAGGGATGCCATTAATTAACGTTATTTACCTTTACTGGAAAATCTGGTTATCTCCGCAATCGACCTTCGCAAAGTGGTTCCGGTCAAAACTATGTTCAGGACGACTTTTATTGGACATTTTGTGCTGATTCCGAATAAAACCCCATTCCTAATATAGGTAACTACAACTAGCTCCCGAAATCGCAAAAAAAACAACAAATTTTCCTAGATTTTTTTATGTTTTCGGAGCTCAAAATTAGCCATTTTAGGTAGCTACCTACTATTAGAAACGCGGAGTTCATCAAGAATTAGCATACGATCTGTCACTTGATTTTGGCAATTGAAAATCTCAAAATGACAGAGTGACTATTGGATTCGATAAAAGAATAAAAACTCAACATTTTTTTCAATAACTCGGGTGCTAAATTTAGATTTTGTTTACCGCCATTTGTTGCTGAAAATATTTTTTTTTAAATTTTGTAGTCACCTACTAAATTTTACACTGAATTTTGTTGCTAAATTTTTTTCTAAAATGCGTTCAAAATATACCTACTAATATGTGTATTGAACACACTTTTAAATGCTGAAATGATATAATCAATAATCTTTGTTCTACAATGAGGAATACATTTACAATCAACTGTATCGTTAATATTCACACAATACAATTCCCCGAATTCCCGAAGGAGGGGTGGGTCGCCTTCTCGTCCGCTGTGTGGCCGTTGCTACGCGACGCCAAACGCCACTCTAGGGATTGTAGCTATTAAGAATGGAGTCGTGCTTGAAGTGGGTAGGTAGGTACCTGTCATATACCAAACCACCATGGTACAAAGTGAATGTTTGTGACTGGAATCACCATGACGGAGTCATCATCACCCGGAGGATAAAAATCGAAAGTATTGCATTGAGCCTGCAAGAAGTCTCCCAAGAGAATGAGCAATGAGGCTTCTTCATATTGTAACGTGGAATTCAAGCAAAAAGTAATGATAATAATTGTTGCGTGAGGAATTCCAGTCTAACTATTTTGCTTCACTCGATGGTTATGGAGTTCGTCAGGTTTCGAATGATTTCATTATTTAGTCGGTAGATCACTGCTGCATCTGGAGAACGGAACCGTGTGAAGATTGTTATGCAATTAGAATTATATTATCATATTGAAAGAATTTAATTAATAAAGATCAGTCTCTCCAGCTTTCTGCGTAACCTCAAAACGTGGGAATGACCGTGTGAGGGAAGTCACGTTTCGATGAAGCTCCATAAAGGCCACTTATTATAAGTGACTTGAAAGACCAGTGAATTGAAGAAGAAGACCTTGATCGAACTGAACTTGATGGCTTGGATTTGCGATCAACTCTAGGTGTAATGTGTGTGGATTGGCACCTTTGTTCACTGCGAATGCCTACACAAATGATATCCACACTGACTAGGTATCTGAGGAAAGATAAGGTTAAGAAAAATATTTTAGGTACCTATCTTCACGATGGTTTATATCCCTACCTAATTTACCCAGCTTTCCAGGAACTACAAAAAACTGACGGTGATAATTTGCGATAAGACCAAAAACCGTTTGTCCTCGTCTATTTTCCTTCGAAAGGCGCTGTCAAACATCTGACTTATCACAAGTTGATAACCCAGTTGAATTTTATCTGTATCATGTTGGCAAAACTGTCAATAACAGCGCAGCGAGCGGTTTTTTCACGAAACTAGCTTCACCAGTCGATCTGGCGGGAAAATTCGGATGAAGATTGACCTCTAATTCATTTTGGTCAATAACTGAGTCCAAGTCGATAATCGTCATTGCTTCACGACCTACATCATAGATCTACCTACCCACCAGGTGATGGTCGGTCTCGCTATTGGCTCGATGCGGTGAACCCCCCAATAGCTGAATAAATTGTTGTTACTACCAGTTATAGCATGTTGCTGTTCAAACGACGATATAGATACAGCAGTGACTATAATGTTGTCTTCATGCTACAATGCTCAAAATTGCTATTTATGACCTCTCTAGCACTACGGGCTATTGTCTCATACCATACTTGATAAGGTGGCAGTAGCTTCTTTTCTCCAACTGCGCACTGGAAAGAGTGAATTGCAGAACTAACTTTGCCGCGGGTTATCAGTGTTTGTGATAGGTCAGGGAGGCCGTCATGTATTAAATTATCAGTCCTTTGTCTTTCTCTCTGTATCCACGTGCTCGGGGTTTTATCGCCTCACTTGCATTTAGTTTACATAATACTGAGATATATTTTGCGCACGAGTTGTTCTCTAATAAATTGTTTAGTTTAATAGTCGTGTGTGTCTTTTATTCAATACAACCACTAAAGTAGCAATGTACTCGTAAACTGGTTTATTCTTCAATTATCCTGGTTCTTTAGCCTCACCTAATCAGATTCCCCAGAGCCGCCCCTGCGTTTTACTTCAGTATAGTTTGTTACACGTTGGGGCTCCTCCCAGTTTTATGTTATTCATTACACATTGCCTGCTTGGTAGGAAGAAACCCCCTTATTAATTGTCCCTTATTTTGTTAAATTTTTCATTAGGTATTGGGTAGGTACGTGATGTTATTCATTATCACCTTCGATTATCTTCATTTCATGGATATTTTACGCGCAATCGGGATTGTTTAACTAAACCAAATGGATTATGATGGAAATTATAAAATGCAACTCACCAGAACGTGCTCTCCTTGCAGGCTTTTCTGTTTGGGCGGTATGACGAGCTCCAGAATTTCTTTGAGAATGTAAAACACGGTTAACACAACACCGTACACCACTTCCGACAAGAATCTAGTCCAATCGATTATTTCCCGCTCGACGCGTTTCGGCGAAGTCATACCTGAGAACACACAAACGAAACAATTGTTGCTTAGTAAATCGAGATGATGAATTATTATTTTAGTTGGCTGGCAGTTATAAAGCACTACTTAATAAATAATGAAATCTTTGAATGAAATCCATTGAATAGTTGAATTGAATGAAAACCGATATGGAAATGAGAAACTTACGTAAAGAGCTAAAATTTGGGCAAAACCCCAAAACTCTGCAAATTATTACACAACGGTTTATTATTTTCTTTATAGATAACCCATCTACAAATATATTATTGGTATATCTAAGTAAATGCCTACTTAACTTAAATATACTGCGAGGTTCACAATCATTTTTGGGGACAATGAGTGGGTACCTAAGTTTGTACTTGTAATAATTATTACTTATACGAGAGTTTTTACGTTCATTCATAACAAAATTAAGTAACTAATCAAGCTTCTCAAAGTAAACAAGTAAATTATATTTTTGGTTTGATGAAATCGAAAAAAGTTGCATTCCATCAGCTGATCTTTGAACGGATGTTCGGCCGACTCGGAAAGATTCGCTATTCACGCTCGTGTTTCTGCTGTTTTTTCGTTCAACCCTAAAAGGGGGCAAGGGACGGAGCCCAAAATGTCCTCAAAAATGCCTAAATCTCAGCTACCGAAGGGTTTATAAGAACTCTTACTATAACATTACTACTACTTTGGACCAATAAGTTTAAAATAAGGATAACCTACCCCCTCCCCTAACCATTTTAGCGTTGCACAGTTTTTTACATTTTTCTCGACCAATTTCCAACGGATTTTGATGCGGTTGGCGGCATTCTTCCTATTTTTTTATTTTCTATGGAGTCCATGTGCCTTTATCTTTGCCAATTTGACTTTTAAAAAAGGACGTGAAAAATTCAAAATTACGAACTTGAAATTATAAATAGATGCTCTCCCTAGAGAATTGAATGACAAGAAGAATGCCGCAAACCCCATCAAAATCGGACGAAAATTGGTTGAGAAAAATGTGAAAAACTGAATTACATGGGTCCTTGGCCCCTTAAGTCCTTACCGGGAGCGAACGGTTGGTCCTAAAATGCATCGCGAGGTCTAATTTGTCGCAAAAAGTTGTGTTCTATTCGAAATCGATGGAAAAAATATACCTTCCTATTTGAAATTTTCGAGCTAGGGCGTTTTGAAAATTTCATCCCCTATTTTCTAACCCTTAGAGAAGACTGACGGTAACGCCATGCTTCGACCCAGAACTAGACCCCGAATGGGGCCGGTATACCAAATTGCATTAATTTTGGATCATGGTAACTAAGGAAAGTGCCGCGTACGGCGGACGGACGGATTTTTTTTATTCCATTTTTGGATTCTACGTATCTTGAAACGTAAAACCTCAAATTTTGTGGGGGGGGGTTCAATTTTTTTTTTTTCGTGCTCGATTCCAAAGGTTCATTATTGAAAATAATAAACCAAAAAGCCCATGAAAAATTCGAAATTACGAAATTAAAATCATAGATAGCTGATCCCCGCAGAGAATTGAATAACAACAAGAATGCCGCAAACCGCTTCAATATTGGTCAAAAACTGGTCGAGAAAAATGAGAAAAATGAATTAAATAAGTTCCTTGGCCCCTTTAGATTATGACCTCATGAAAGCAGTGATTAAAATAATAATAGAGGAAATAATGTCGTGATATAATAATATAGGTACCTACCAAGATTGTGAAGTAATACGTTCACCTACCAAGTAGTAGTCTGCCAACAAAAATATTGAGAGAAAAAACATGACTTGTTCTCTACGTGCGAATGATAACTGGGTGTCATATAATTTTTATAAGCAATCCGTTCTGCACGAGCTAGCGTAAGCGTGACATTTTATGGGCGAATAAAGTAAGGATTTACAATTTTATTTTTCATTTCTAGCACCTTTGTGATAGGTACTCAAAGCCGCGACTTCTTCCATAGAAGATGGAAATGGTGATGAGTAGTATTACGGGAACATTAGCATAGGACGACTGTTGAGTTGAGCTCTGCTGCAATAAAAACGGATGCCCTCTCACGAAATAACGAACTTCAAAAGCCTCGTGAACCGCAGTTTATTAGATTCCAATATGGAAATACACCTGCTAGTGGATGGATAGATTGCGATATCTCCAGAGTGGTGAAATTATACGGATGGAACGAATAGGCAATAAACTACAGGTATGTAATCCTAGTAAATATAATCCGTAGGTATTTTTATATGAACCATCTTCGTACCTACTATAGTCCGTTTCACTTTATCAATTATTTTTGTTCTTTTAGCGAATTTTCGAAGAATATGAAGCTATTGCAATGCCTTCAAAATTTTTGTAATGAAAATTTTCGACAATTTTCTTCATGGAAATGCATTTCAGACCATTCTAATACGATTCCTGAAATTTAACATTATTTTATACTTATAAACCTACTTATATTTATATAATATATATTTGTCACTCCAGACGATATCTGAGATAGACAGACGAGGGATCGAGATAAAAAATCCATAAAAATTTCAAAATCTCAATAATATCAAAAGAAAGGATGGGTTCGTTGGCCGGAATTTTTGGAGTACTCCAAGGGGTCAAATTTTGAAAATGTAGAGTCAAAAATCGCAAAAAACGTGTTTTTAAGGTTTTTTCTTTAAATTGCCATCTTAAACAAAGGAACATTATGGTATATTCGGAATCAGCGTGAAATTTCCTATAAGAATCACCCACCAATTCGGTTAAAATGAATGATTCTTTGAAAATTCGCTCACCAATTCATGCTGCATGAGTGGAACTTTTTTTTCAATATTGTGGATTGTAATAAATGTTTCTTTTTCGTAGTTTATGGAGTCTCCTGTCACCATACACACTGTCACGACACTCGCACTGTCAGTACAATTGCCGCCAAAATCTGTACAGAAAATATAAGGTATTGAGTTTACCCTCAAAATGTTAAGTCGAAAGACTCGACGCGGTTTGTAGCTCCCCTCCCCCTCCCAACTTCTTTCAGCCAATAGGATTCAAGTTCCCTTCCAATCCCCACCATTCTGCCAACTTTCACTTTGTCTGCACCTGATTGGGCATTCCTCTCAGCCCCCTTCAATTTTCTCGACCAATGCGAATAAAGTTCTCTTTTTCCTGTGATTAAGCTTTGTTCTCTCCGATGGTACCTTCTCAGTTCGTGTTTGTTACTGATGAAGACCGAACTTCGTAACTCATTATTTCCGTGGAAATAGACAACGTTTTCATCGACTCCGGTTTCCCCTGTTTGGAATGGGTTTCCGCAACTTCATTGTGAGCGATTTAATTAGAAACTGGATACTCTTGGATTCATGTGCCAATTGCCACCATTTACTGTCACGATAGTCGCATTGCCATCAAAATGGCGGCCAAAATGTATGATTTATACATGCCCGGGGTCTATCGAGTCTATCCTCAACATTTCGAGTCAAAAGACCCTCGGAGAAGCGGCAGTCGTGCACTGTTCAGGTAAAGAGTCGCCCCCTCATTAATTTCGTCTCTATTGTAATTCGTATTTCGAATAGGTCAATCGACCTGTTGATCCGATTTTGTATCTGGAAACTGATTTTGATTCTCCTATCAAAACTCCAAGTCATGGATACCTGACATTTCAAAAAATCTTCAAATTTGAGCAAAACAATTTTGCGCACCATGGAAGACAATTTAAAAAAAATCGAAACTGACTGTACAAACCTAAGTTTGGTTATATCATTCACAAAAAGCCTTGCAGAATGAAAATCGGTTCACCCGTTCCGGAGAAAAATAGAAATTAATTTTGCCCCCGATAGTACAGCCATCTATCGAAAACATTTCTCACTAAAATGAGAGACATTTCGCCTTAAAATTGGTTCTTTTACCATTTTAAACATTCCCCTAGAATGCGAGCCTAACAACTCGTGATTTAATAAACCGACATTATAGGTATTTATTGTCTCTCCTAGGTAGGTATAATTGAGACAGCACATCTAAATATTCACTTCGTATATTCCGAATATCACGTACCAATTTATGTATTCATTCTGTAAAGATCCGTTAACGTGAGTTAGATCACTTCTCACCTGTCTCCCTCGTAATTGGAAATTTCACTGCCTCCTCTTTCACAACTATGTTGGCTGCTTCGTTTCGTCAGACAGTAAAATTGATGAAAATGTAGCAGTAAATGAGACCGGCTTAACTTATTTACGAGAGCTCGTGAAGCGCACCTGCCCCACCATTCCTTGCAAAGCCTAATGATAATGACTAAAGTACTTACTTGAGAAGGAGTACTTCGAAGTTGGGTAGGTACTTCCAAAATAATTAAGTCTTAAATAAAAGTTTTAAATAGCATGCACAAGACGCCTGTGAACTGGTTCGTTCGATTGACTTGTTCTTGTTGTTTTTTCTCTCCACTCTTCTGTACCGTCTATTTTCCTTCTTTTTTTACCTTGTAGGTTTTAATTAATCGTGATCCAATATTTATATTGTTTTTTATTCGTTCTAGGTATCGCTTTTACATTTTTATTGTTTACGTTATATAATATAACCTAAACTGTTATATGTTCTAATTTACATACCACACATTCGTAACACACCAATACATAAGTAGGTTTGTTATTTTTCAATAAACTGCTGCTTGTAGGTCGAAGCCTGAAGATCTCTGACCTTACATCAATGAGACAGCCGTAACACCCTCAACTTACAGTGCAAAATTAAGTAGAGAAAAAAAGTTCCATTCATGCAGCATGAGTTGATGAGCGAATTTTCAAAGAATAATTTTAACCGATTTTGAGGGTGATTCTTATAGGAAATTTCAAGCTGATTCCGAATATACCACATGTTGCTGTCACTCCCAGACAATATCTGACCCCAGGGTCGATCTTAAAAATTGAAAGTTCCATTCATACAGCATGAGTTGATGAGCGAATTTTTTAGGAATGATTTTGCCCGATTCGGTGGGTGATTCTTATAGGAAATTTCACACCGATTCCAAATATACCAAATTTATGTTACTATGTGTAAAATGGTAATTTACACCGAAAACCTAAAAAACGCATTTTTTTTTTTTTAGCGATTTTTGACTCTAAATTTCCAAAATTTGGCCCCATGGCGTACTCCTAAAATGCTGGCCAACCATATCATCCTTTCTTTTGATAATAGGTGACATTTTACAATTTTTTGGATTTTTTATCTCGATCCCTCGGGCAGATATCGTCTGGAGTGACACATTTTCAAAAATAAGAAATTTTATTATTCTTCAACGCTGAATCACGTGGTGATATCAGATTTTTTATTTGATTTGATTAAACCGAGATTACAGCCTAAAACATGGTCGTTGGTAATAAGGTGATTTTTCCTTAAAAAAAGACCATGTTTTATGCTGTAATCTCAGTTTAATCAAATCAAATTAAAAAATCTAATGTCACCATGTGATTCAGCGTCGAAAAATAATGAAATTTCATGTGCTACACTCTGGGTTCCCAAAAATCAGATTTTGAGCAATTTCTAAGTTGAGCGATTTTGAGCGCTTACCGGTAGGGTTGCGCGCCGTACAAAAAATCGATTGAGGTGTCAAATGTTCATAAGATTTTGCGTAGAATCTGAATCTGCAATGGAAAATGGGGGTTGCCGTTTGAAAACACAAAGTTAGTGCGCGCTTCGCACATTTCTGCGTATGCCCGGCGCGCGAAAATTTAATATTTGAATTCCTCGTCAAAAAGTACCTATTTGGGGTAAGTAGCGTTAGAAAAAATGTTTACTCTTTTTGTGACGAAAATGGGAAGGGTGATCCACTCATTAGGAACCACCCTGTATTATTGTGTCTCAACAGCGATGAGGGCAATAAAGAAACCGTCAACCGTGAAACCGTCTGGGAGGAAATACGTCAATCCCGACCACCTCAAATTGCAAAATAAACCGATTCGGGCAAAAAGGCTCACATTGACCCAGTGAAACACATTCAAGGCGCGAGCCTGACACAACTCCCCTGTTATCGGAATGCCGCGGACTTTCTATTTCATTAATGGCACTTTTGAAGAAGAAAAAAAAGGTAAAAATTCCTCCTCTTTTAATTCTTAATCGACTTCGGCAGTCGATCGATTCGCCCATCAGGCAACAAATTGTCGATGATCGGTACTTTTTGGGATGATGTTTATTGTTATTGTTATTGCCGTCTTTATTCGTTTCAGGCTTGTTTTATGGGATCCGGTTTCAGTTTGGATCGAAATCGCGGGCGTGTTTTTCAGGTCGCGAGTTACAAGTTGTTGAGCAACAGCAGGACTGTTGTGATTCATTGATATCAACTGCCGCCAAGTTTATGATTAGATACAGTAATAGTCCGAGATCTATTAGAGAACTAAGCACGTGGTAATCAGCAAAGGGTTTGATGAGGAAAAGTTCCAGTCGTGCAGCCTGAGTTGATGAGCGAATTTTCAAATAATCGTTTTTGCCGATTTGCTGGGCGAGTCAGTCCAAATTTTAACATATAATTTTTGTATATATTTTTATTCTTTATTATTTATTTCTTTAATTCTTGTGACATTTTTTTATGTATGATGTAATTGTCATCATATTTATGTTCCTATGTTTAGTATGATGTTCCTAGTTTTAGTCCTATGTTCCTAGTATTTTACACCAAAAACCTCAAAAAAAAACCGTTTTTTATCGATTTTTTAAACTAAATTTTCAAAATTTCACCCCTTGGAGTAGGTACTCCAAGAATTCTGGCCAACGAACTCATCCTTACTTTTGATGTTATTGACATTTTAAATTTTTTTTTGATTTTTTATCTTGATCCCTCGGCCAGATATCGTCTGGAGTGACACATATTTATGTATAAATAAATATATATATCCATACTATGAAAATGTGTTAAATTTCAGGAATCGTTTTGTGATGGGCTGAAACGGATTTCCATGAAGAAAATTGTAAAAAATTTGCATTACAAAAATTTTGAAGCAATTGCAATAGTTTCTTTCTTTCTTCGAAAATTCGCTTAAACCTCAAAAAACACGTTTTTATGGATTTTTAACTCTAAATTTACAAAATTTGACCCCTTGGAGTACTCCAAAAATTCTGGCCAACGAACTCATCTTTTCTTTTGATGTTATTGACATTTTAAAATTGTTTGGATTTTTTATCTTGATCCGTCGGGCAGATAATTATCGTCTGGAGTGACACATATTATATAAATAAATATATACATATGAATAAGTGTTAAATTTCAGGAATCGTTTTAGAATGGTCTGAAACGGATTTCCATGAAGAAAATTTCAAAAATCTGCATTACAAAAATTTTGAAGCCATTGCAATAGTTTCATTTTCTTCGAAAATTCGCTAAAAAATTGCAAAATATCAATAGTAACTATTGCAACTGTTACAGGTAACAAAAGAAAGGATGAGTTCGTTGGCCAGAATTTTTGGAGCACTCTCAGGAGTCGAAATTAGATAAATTGGGGTCAAAAACGTGTTTTTGAGGTTTTGGTGTAAACTCTCTCTTAACCTAATAAACTTAAAGTATAATCGGAATCAACACACAATTTTCTAGAAGAATGACATGAGTTGTCTAAAAAAAATTGAAGGTCCAAATTCGAAAATACGCTCATGCTGCATGACTGGAAGAAAGCCGGTCAGTTACGGAAACCCAGCACATCGATAAAAAAGCGATTGTAAGTAAACTCAATTTCGGTACCAATTTTTCCGACAAGATGTTCCCTTTTCGTTTTTTTTTTCTTTTTTTGCCTTACCTAATTGATATTACATACCCCTATATATCCCTCATATTTATATTACTAACTGGATCTTAATGGCGGAGAAGAGCACTTTGGTCAATGAAGAGCTTTTTCGCGGTCTCAGAAAAAAAAGCGCCGCTCGTTACATCAGTTCCAGCGCCGTTTTCATGTTTGCTCTCCACTCAATGATGTGGGCTAATGGAGATCAAACAAAACTTTTACTACCGAAAACCAAGAGAGCAGTGGAGTTGTTTGGAAACGAGGGTTCCAAGTGGTGGTAGAAAGTCTTAATCCGGTATCTATACGTTTTAATGTTAATGGTAAAATTAATATTGAAATGCAGTCGTTTCCGCACATAGACTTTTATTGTACTCAAATTATACCTCTCCAATTACAAAAATCTGCACACAATCTTGAATATTTCAACATTTCAGTTCTGTTAACTATCCTTCGTCTGCCAAGCTGGGTGGGCAGTATAGCTTCCTCACTATTCTAATATGGATATACTTATAGAATCAGGTAGTGAACATTAAAGCGAAAATGGATAATTGAAAAGTAGCTATTACTGATCAAATAGTAACGGAAGTCATGAATACATCACTGTCATATATAGAGAATGCGAGCGAAATCGGAGCATTAGGAACTGAGCATCAGTTGTTTCTGGTAATTCACGTTTGCAAGCGCTACTGTGGAGAGGGAGGGGAAGCAGTGGTTGGTGACCGAGGAGGGGTCAGATGATTAGAGGTCATGTGGACAACTCAAAGGTCATAGTATTATTAGTTACGTCCCAGAACCTAAATTTTCTTTACTCTACTGAATAATATAATGGACTTACATACATGTACCAGGTACATGTATGTACATGTACATGTAGGTACATTGTACCTATGCCCAGATACCTATAGTTTTTACATTTTTCGAATCTCAGATATCAGGAAATCAAATAAATATTGGAAGAAAGAAGACAATAACAGAAAATTACGTCGGAAAGTTATTTACCTGGATATCTTATGAGAAATATACTATAATGATCTCACCTTTCAGATGGTTTTTCATACCAAAAACCTCGAAGAATCCGTTTTTTTGGGATCGTTGACCCAAAATTGTCAAAATTTGACCCTCCAAAAATGCTGTGCAAAACGAACTCATCCTTTCTTTTGTTATAATGGGAAATTTGAAATGTTTTCGGATTTTTTTTTGATCGGCCACAGGGTTACATATCATCTGGAGTGACACACACATAATATATTATGTACACTTTATTAATGTTCTTACCTATTATTCATAATATTCATGATATTCATCAATTATATTATTCATAATATTCATCATTTCAATATTCATCATTATGAATGAATGAATGCATTAAAAGAGGCGTTCATTTTCTCAAAGTTTACAAAGAAACGAATTCATTTTTTCAACTTCATACAAGTAGGTATTGGCCAAACAGCCGTGCACTATATTAACTGCGT
>JAEMON010000013.1:22157981-22168822 GCA_030264115.1 Lygus lineolaris
TTCTAAAATTTGAAGCTATAAAACCAGTTTTACGATGTCAACGATGTGGGAATATGTTCAATTTGATTGGGTAACCTATATTATTTATTAATCCCCTCCTCTTCAAGCCTTCCTTCTGAGCTTCCTGCTATGTCGAATTCCCCACTGGGGATTGCTCAGGGGCCATATTATTCCAATATGAAGTTGAAAAGTCAATTACTGGGTCCAAGTCGATTATTGGTGTCTTCACCTAACTATAGGAAAATTTAACTCAATCTGTTTTTCACCTACAAAAATCGTTATCCACTCGTTGGAAAGCTCTCGATTTATGCCGAAATTTTTATGCTGACTGCTTGGCATAAGAACAATGGAACCATGCCAAACATGGTAACGCTTTTGAGGGGACAAAATTTTGGATTAACCACAGCGAAAAGACATATTCATGTAAAAAAAAAACAACAACCATAATTCATTTATTGATTTATTAAAAAATGTTATTCTTGTTAAGTATCTTGAAATTGCTGAGTTAATTTGTAATTAATGAATGACCAGCGATTCTGTACATCGAATGAAGCTTGTCATTAATCAGCAAAGTCATAGGACAATTACTGGCTCACCAAACAAGCCCCAAAAAATTCGTTCAACGCTTTCCGGGCGAGTGACATTGAATTCGACAATCTCAGGGTTTTTTCCACGTCTCCTCGAGGAAGCCATAGGTGTACTTGATTTTGTGAAAATCATGCCATCGAGGACGCAAATGATGGAGGTCATGATTGCTACTTTTCAAATTCGCCAATCATGAGCGTAATTGTGTGATCGACAGGCACATGCGTCATTTGGAACGAGGAAAAGAAACAATGAGTGCAATGAATCGAACATTGCACAATCATTACATTTTCTAATTGAGAGGAGTGAATGACATACAGAGGGTACAGTATTTTTGTAAAACACTATAGATTTACATTAATAAAGTATGTACCTAAGGATGTAATCGGACATCATTTCACTCTAGACAACACCTGACCCTCGAAAAAATTTTAAAATCCCCGAAATTTTGCCAAAAAATATAAAAATATGAAGCATCTAGGTACTGCAAAATCCCATGCCTCGAATGTGAGTTTTAAGGTGTTCCGTAAAAACAAATTTTCATGAATAGTTTTTAGTAGGAAATGGAATCCAGTTTGGCTCGGTTCCCCACTGGGGACTGGAAGTCGGAAGAAGTTTTGGCACGGCATATCGACGCAAATCATCTGGAGAGCCAAGTTGTTGGGTGGAACTTCACACAAATGGAAAACATAGCTCAAAAGTCCGATTCATGCAGCAGGAGTTGATGAGCTAATTTTCAAAGAATTATTTTAACCGATTTGGTGGGTGATTCTTATAGGGAATTTCACGGTGATTCCGAATATATCATATAATTATGTTCCTATGTTTAAGATTATGGGTAACCACATTTGAGCATTCAACAATTTCAACATGTGGTTACTAACTTCATGTCCAGTTAATATTTCCCCATGTGTTTATGCAAATACACCTTTCTTGATTTAACCACTGAACTTACCACTGCGTGTAATTTTTACTCTATAATATATTTTGGGTTGAACAATGGGGTGGTAGTTCCCCTTTACTATCATACCTTCTCTGTCAAGCTTCGTTGCGCGATCGTTTGAGGATAGTAATGGAATCGGGACTATGTAAGCGATGACCATCACCCCGTTGTCTCAAGCTCGTTTGGCTGCCTCGTCCGCTTTCTCATTGCCCTCCACGCTAAAATGCCCTGGTACCCATTGAATTTCTATTTTTGCTTCCGTCCTGAATGAGATTCATCATCTCTATGTATCAGTAATGCCAGAAAACGACACGAAACTTAGCCCTAGACATATAAACGAGGAGAGGATAGCAGTCAAAACTTGTACTCCCGGATGACAAGGAAATTGAGTTGGTTAGGGCTGAAGGAGTGTGTCACGGTGGGCTCATGACGTATCCATAATTGAGCTTAAGATGCAAGTAAATCAAGTGAAATAATAGCCATAAAAAACATCATTTTGGAACAGAAGCATACAACGCCGAAGCTTACATAATCCCATAAGAATGGTCCTACGGTCCTATAGTAAATAAACATATTTTTCGAGTACCAATCAAAAACCAGTTATATTCATGGCTGAATCTTATTGGAACGCACACTCCAATGCGTCCTCTTTAGGCGTCGAAATATGAATCGTCGACAAACATCTTTTGTGAGGCTGAACGATCTTCAGGAGAGTAAACTGGAAGCCATGAAAAAGACCGCAGTTTATCACGAGCCGCTCAAAGCGGAGAAGGTTGCACCCGAAGAAGTGACTCGATCTTTCATGTGTTCCGTTCAAAAGTAATAAAAACCGACCTTGAGTCGAATTTGAAAGGGAATCCTCCTGACAGGACAAAACCGACGAATAAGGAAAGAACACGATCGTAAACTTTCCATTGCATCAATATGTGACGTTGCTATATTATAGAAGGAAATGACTGCTCAGTGGCCTTCAATCTGATCGTATAGTGAAGATGAAAATGACTCTTCAGTTTTGCAAGAATAAGATAATTGCGATACTTTTGACGTGATCTTTCACAATTACCGTTTCAACCTTTATTTCATTTTACGACTAATAAGTTAGAGAGGAAATGTCTCTGTCGATCTGAGGAGGAGAACCATTCTTAAACTCGTTAGCGAGGTTTATGCCTTCTCAACACTATGCCAGTTGTTGCAATCTGTTCATTATTGTATTCATGAAGTTTTGTTTACAATCCTGAAATTTGCGTTGTGTGATGTGATCTGACTCACCTCACTGTTCCTGGCCGAGTAATAATAGTAATTACCTATTTGCTCAGGTAATCGTAAACATGCGATATGAATATTTAAGTTTATTGTCTCAATATACGTGCCTACTCAGATATAGTGCTGGAAGAGGTGGTGTTTGTAAGGGGACACAATAGATAATACCAATGGTATTGGTTTATTGAATCACAAGCTGTGTGTTGTGGGTCGGATTCTAGTGGATGGTAAAAATGGTGGAAATACCTATTTTAACACGTTGGCTGCCACTGAGGCCCACTTTGGCCCTCTGTGAGCTGTCCCACCAGGCTTCGAGGGCCTATGTGGCGATTAGCCTGTGTGGCCTTAGGCGGTTTTAGCGCTTGTGCGGTTTTTTCTTGAACTGTAATCGATTGGAGCTGCTTCAGAACTATATTAGCTTCAGTTTTCTAAACTTAGCATCGGAATTATAGCGTGTCTTGAGGGTTTATCAAACTACAAAGCTATGCTAGTCATACCTCCATGCTCATTTCTCTTGCCTCCATGTTTTTAGTTCAAGGTAGATAGTTGTTACCACCTTTTAGCGAATTTTCGAAGAAAATGAAGCTATTGCAATGGCTTCCAAATTTTTGTGATTCAAATTTTTGAAAATTTTTTTCATGGAAATCCGTTTCAGACCATTCTAAAACGTCACTCTAGACGATATCTGCCCGTGGGATCGAGACAAAAAATCCAAAAAAATGTTTAAATGTCAATAATATAAAAAGTAAGGCTGAGTTCGTTCGCCAGAATTTTCGGAGTACTCCAAGGGGTCAAATTTTGAAAATTTAGAGTCATAAATCGCTAAAAAAAAAAAGAAGTGTTTTTTGAGGTTTTTGGTGTGAAATACCATCCTAAACATAGGAACATTATATGGTATATTCGGAATCAGCGTGAAATTTCCTATAGGAATCACCCACAAAATCGGTTAAAAATATTCTTTGAAAATTCGCTCACCAACTCATGCTGCATGAATGGAACTTTTTCTTTATGTGCCAAAGTAAAGACATAAAATGTCAATAGAAAATGAGGACGAGCAGTCAGAGAGTAGTTAAGCTTCAGAGAGTAATTACAGTATAGAAGTTTGTGATCGGATGTTCCTCCAAGTTTTTTCAAATTCTTTAATTTCACGAAGAAAAATTAAATACATCTTCAAATCTCCATCCCGAAAAACGAAAAATCCCTCCTTTATTGAAAATCGGGATCCTCAATAATTTATTCCGCTGAGACGGTTGTTTGCAACGATTTGGTTAAGAAGCGAGGAAAATGACTTGTGAAACAACCTTGGCTCGTAATGGGTATAGATTTTATCGAGGGAATGTTTTGATATTCGCCACGGCAATTGACTCTGCCCATCAAGATGAATGGAGTTCGCACGACGTTCCAGGTACGTGAATTGGATGGTCGTTAAAACGTTTAGGTACCAAAGTTTTCCTGGATATTTCGATTTTCTTGATGGCGTACAATAGCTTTGACCCGACGATAGCCCATCATTTACGGGAATACCGTCGGTGAAGTAGCCAATGGGTCAACGTTGTTCGATGGAATAATGTCCCAATTTACTACATTATCAACGCTAAATAAACAACAATGTGCGGTTGCGTACGTTTTTCTTTGGGAAATACGGACACCGGCCTAACACACGCAATAGGGAATGGAAAACTTCCCTGAGAACTCCGTTTTGACATGACAACTCAGCGAAATTGGTTTAACTGTTCATGAGTTTATCCCAATGACAATAAATTTCAAGTTCTCGCATGCGCAGTAACTATTACTGGTCCAATCGTGACGGGATTCGTAGTTACTTGATTGTCTTGTATCATGAAACCGAAAAACTACAAAAAAGTCAACGAAAGGTGTTCATTTTCGGATTCAGCGCCCTTGAAAATCACTAGTAAAGACACGAAAAAAAAGTCCCATTCATGCAGCATGAGTTGATGAGCGAATTTTCAAAGAATCATTTTGAACGATTTGGTCGGTGATTATTATAGGAAATTTCACGCTGAATCCGAATATACCATAATGTTCCTATGTTTAAGAAGGTAATTCACACCAAAAAACGCGTTTTAGCGATTTTTGTACTCTACATTTTCAAAATTTCACTCCTTGGAGTACTTTTTTGGAAAAATTTTGGCCGACGAACTCATCCTTTCTTCTGATATTATTGACATTTTAAAAATTTTTTGGATTTTTTATCTCGATCCCTCGGGCAGATATCGTCTGGAGTGACAGGCATATATATAAATATGTATATACATATAGAAAAATGATAAATTTCAGGAATCGTTTGAAAATGGTCTGAAACGGATTTCTATGAAGAAAATTTTCATTACAAAAATGTTGTAGCCATTGCAATATCTTCATTTTCTTCGAAAATTCGCTCAAATCCTTTCCAGAAACCACACTTTAACTAAAGTGACACTTTGTGGTGACTGTGGCTCCTACCACACTTAACCGATCTTAGTGCAGCTTCCAGCTAGGTACATGAGTTGAATTATCTTGCTATAGGTAAGCCTAGTAGATGAAACTGAAGAAATTTAATTTTTAGGGCAGAATTGGAGCAAGAAAGAAGAAGTTATCGAACTAAACGGTTCAGAAACTGATGAATTGTATAGTGGGAAGAACTAAAATAGTCTGGACAAGATGATATTCGTTTGACAAAGGAATTAAGAAGTATATAAATAGAAACAGAGTACAGAACAGACAGATAATTCGAGAGAGACAACTCAGTGATCTATAGTTGGGAATATGGGATTACAAAAACAGAGTATTTTAAGATGCAAAGAGAGAGTAATTGATAAGCAATGAGCAGCTCTTAGAAGTAATCTACCCGATTGTACTTCGGAAATTAGAACACTTTACGGAAACGGTTGTAAGATATTTCACGTCAAAAATGCAAATGGTGGGATAATATCCCACCACCTATATAACCATTATAATGCACATGGTAGGATACAATTATATCATAATATTTATATCTCAGGATTTTTATGTCTTTATGGTGCCGGTTAGCCCCTTGAAATGAATTTCACCGCCGTCGGAACTATAATTTCCGGAAGAGGTCCTCAATAATTTCGGGTGATAGTACAAGAGAATATCTACAATAGAGTTTACTTTCTCTGTCTTTACCTATGTATTATTTATCGTAAAATCATTTAGCTCAATCACCTAAAATAAAGTATCAGTAGCTGAATGGACAACATTTTCAAGAATTTCATTTTATTTGTTTCCAATAGGTATTATAAATTTACCGAAGCCTATTTTTAGTCTTGTTAGTTGGACGTCTCTATTCTTGGCTGTCCGGTGAGTCGGCCGTTCTGACGGTCCGGTAGACTGATTGCAGTCATTCCGTGAAGGTCCTTGCACCGGTATAAGAAAAGCAACTCGGGCAAGTACCCCGTTTCTCTTCAAGTGCTTGCAACCGAGGGAAATATCTCAAAACGCGAAAGAAAGATTTAAGAACGTGCACGAATCCAAAACGTATATAATAATAATATCGTCGTTGAAGATGCAACTCCTGCTAACTGTCTTTTGGCAACTTTTCGGGAGAGACAAAAAACTGAGTTGCAAAGGTTGAATGCATCTTCCATTATCAGATATCACATGTTATCATTTTTTGCGATTTGAGCGCATTCTGTTGAGTTTTAGCTGAAACTAACTTCATAGATCGACGTGGCACTACATTGACTGCATACAAATCTCACTTTGCCCGAAATGTCAGCACGTATTCCATACGACGATATACAAGTATTTGCAATATTCATCAGCTAATAAGTTTATTATTATTATCAGACGGAAATTGTGAAAGTTATGAGTGTTCTAAAGATGAGAATTTTGGAGGAAAATAATGATATTGTTGAACAATACCGACACCGAATTGATCCCTTCTATTCTGGATGAGGCAGTCCCAATTGCAGTGCTGTGCCATCGCTGAAACCTGAGAGCTCATCAGCACTTCGCCATTTCTTCCTTGAACTCCTGATGCACATTGAAGTTGCCCTCAAAACAGCTAAGTTCTGGCTCTCAACCACCTTCGAGTCACGCCGTGTGGTCGGCCCTATTTTTCTGATTAGGTATGTTCAGTTGATGCTGTTTGCTATTCTTCTGATATGACAGGGTACACATTGATCAAATAGAAAGGGTTCAGCATTTATGTTCTTGAGATAATATGTGGCCTTCAAACTGGGTGTCCGAGGTGATGAGGTGGACTACGAAGAACTGTTGAGGACATGTGTAACCTGAGGTCACTAGAGTATCGAAGGAAGTTGTATGATGCCACGTTGCTCTTCAAGCTTGTTAATGGACGTTTGGACTGCCCTGCTCTCCTCTCAATGTTGAACTTCTCAATCCCACAGTTTCATTCGAGGATTCCAATGGTGTTCCGAGTCCCCTTCAGCGCCACCAATTACCTATACCATGGGCCTCTGTCCGGGATCCCAAGGGAGATGAATTTGGTGCTACAGAATAACCCAAATGTCGACTTATTCTCCAGCTATTTGTCCACTATTAGGGCCGCAATCCTGAACACTTGACACCACATTCAGTGTCTCACTGTGCCGGAGTGGTCCCCTGAATTCAGTTGGTTTTAACCCATGTTTATTATTAGTTATTGTATTGTATTTAATTTGTATTTACACTGGCCTGTTGGATTCGTGCCTCGCCTAGCTGTTACTTATTTTGTGCTTTCTAGACCTGTGTATATTTATATACTTAACTGCTTCGTTCATTATTGTCATTGGGCTTGCCCGTGTTTTGAATAAATAAATAAATAAAATAAATAGCCGTTCTGCCAGAACTTTTACAAAAGTTGCCATCTGAAGGGCAAAAACAGCATCAACTTAACAAACCAGAGGAGTGAAAGAAGCTCTGCGCTGTTCACAGGCACCTACGGATTTCCTCTTCTGTTCTATATGAAGAAGCTACTCAAAATTGTACCACAGATGATAATAATTTCATTCAAACAGAATGTAATCCAGTATGTGAAGGATTCCCTTATGGCTACCAGAAAACAAGAACCTATTATAATCGTGCCTGACGTTGGAACATTGTCAAACCAAGGTCAAGGCTATTAAGAGTTGGAACGTTGTTCAACCAATGTTGAGTCTTTGTCTGTGATCTTGCCGTTTGTAGTTGGAACCTTTGCATATTGAAGTAGGTATGGGTACTCAGTTATAACTAAGTCAACCAAAAAAATTGTAAAATATCAAATATATAAAAAGAAAGGACGAGTTAGTTTTGGCGAGAATTTTAGGAGTACTGCATGGGGTCAAAGTTTAAAAAGTTAGAGTCAAAAATCGCTAAAAAAAAAAAATAAATAAATAAATAAATAAAATAAATAAATAATAAAATAACATGTGTTTTTTGAGGTTTTTGGCGTAAATTACCATCTTAAACATAGGAACATATATGGTATATTCGGGATCAACGTGAAATTTCCTGTAAGAAACACCCACCAAATCGGTTAAAATCATTCTTCGAAAATTCGCTCATCAACTCATGCTGCATGAATGGAAATTTTTACAACAACAACAATGGAAGATAGTTAAAAATTGGTAAGATGAGTACCTATCGAAGTACTAGTAGTTTTGATGGTGAATCCAAAAGCTTCTTTTTGTATCGTGCATCGATTGGGTCACAATTTTCGGAGCAGAAAATATTATCAGGAAGAATGATTCAAAGGATATGATCATGATCATGTCACCCTTGAAAGTTGATGATTTATGTACGATGATTATTCGACGCCTCGGTGGTTGCTATCCATGGTCAGAAACTGTTGGGTTCGCAGTTTTAGAGATAGCAGCTGCCCAATAACGGGGGCTGGTCAATAACATTGTGTTCCGATGATCCTAATCTGAGATGTCAACACTAACCGTCCTTGCTTGGAGACGGGATCTCCTTGTGATGGGTGTGAGAAGAATATTAAGGTCATGATTCCGTTTGGTTTTAACGCCAAAAGACAAGCAGAACTAGCGTACATCTCTCAGCAAACAAAAATACGAGTGAATTGCTTGAAATAATATGTAAGGTCCTGGGAATAGAAATAAATTATTTGTACGGAAAAAGTCCTATTCATGCAGCATGAGTTAATGACCGAATTTTCAGAGAATCATTTTGACTGATTTTGTGGGTGATTCTTGTACGAAATTCCACGCTGATTCCGAATATACCATATGTTTAAGATGGTTATTTACAGAAAAACCCTGAAAAACGTGTTTTTAGCGATTTTTGACTCTAAATTTTCAAAATTGGAACCCTTGGAGTACTCAAAAACTTCTGGCCAACGAATTCATCCTTTCTTTTGATATTATTGACATTTTGAAATTTTTTCAGATTTTTAGCTCGATTCTCCAGTCACATATCGTCTGGAGTGGTTGAAAGAGTTACCTATTTCGACTTTCCAAAGAAATCACAAATTAGAGTTATAAATTCCCGATCAATATTTTACGAATCAACAATAAGAGTTACCTACTTGGTGATAATAATAAAGGTGAGAGTAAGAGTTATGTTTTGATTTTTTGAATAAAAAAATAAGAGTTGTATTACGATTTTCATTTTTTAAATAAAACAATTACAACTGTATGTCCTGATTTTTCATATATTTGAATTAAGAAATAAAAATCATCCCGATTTCAGCGGTCTGCATTATTTGTAATAGCAGCATAATATGTATTTTCGAGGCTTCTAGAACAGTAAAATACCTACGTAAATGTTCCAGTCATGCAGCATTTTATTAACAAGCGAATTTTCGAACAGTCATTATCAACCAATTTTCAGGGATTTTTGAACTATGGAAATTTTAATTTGGTGAGCAATTGCTATTGCCCATTAGGCATTGATTTCAAAAATATATTATTAGGTATGTTTCTCTACCATACATTGCAATTTTCAACAGATGTCCGTCAGCAGATGTCGCGGACTTCTTATTGAACAGAGAGATCTTTCCGCCAACATGGACATAATATGTCCATTAATATTATTATTAATATTATTATTATTTATTAATTTTATTAATAAAATATGGCAAAAATCAAGTTTGAGTTTCCCGATTCGAAAAAACAAAAATCATAGAATAAGAAGTAACTCTTATTTTCTGATTCAAAAGAGTAAAATGAAAAAAATAACTTTTATTTTTCGTCTTGTAAAATAAAAATCACTAAATAACTCTTATTTTATGATATTTAAAATAAAATTTAAAAATGATTCTCATTTATGATTTTTATTGTTGTTTTCATGTAAAGCACTAAGAGTGGAACTTAGGTAGAATTAGGGTGGGATATGGATCAGAAGTATATTTTTGAGCAATATTTAAATGATTTTCCACAAAAATCAGATTGTTACTTTTTCGAGCTGTGGGATGAAAACAAGAGTTAATATCAAAACCTGCCTGAATGCAATGTACTTTTGGTCATTTCATGTACTTCTTGTACATACGTCCCAACCGTTGCCGCAGGATGTTGTTTGATCAAGACATTTACGGTATATTGAGGGAGGTGGCTCAACAACAACTCCTTTCAACACGAGCAAAACGAGATATCCAGAAAACGACCAGCAAAGGCGATTGAAGAGCGAACAACGTCGCGAATCTCTCTCCGTAGCGCCAAAGAGGAAGTAATTAGCCACGGTGGTTAACCATCTCCACGCTCGAGGGGATATCTGTTTTCATCTTTACGTCATTCCCTGTCACATTCAAAATATCTGCTATTCTTGAAGTTCCTTCATCAGATTTACTTTGAAGTTGCCGCCTGTAATGTGATAGCGACACTTCATGTAACCGTATAGTCCACATTCTGATTATTAACATTTTAACAGTGAAAAATTCATTATTCTATCAACAACGTAACTTAGTTCGTCTGTACATTACCCAGATGTGTTGGTATGTGTTGGTCAAACGTCATTATTTCATCGCACTTTTTAGCGAATTGTCGTAAAAAATGAAGCTGAAGCTATTGCAATGGCTTCAAAATTTAAATAGTGCAAACTTATGGGGATTTTCCTTCATGGAAATCGTTTCAGACCATTCTAAAACGATTCCTGA
>JAEMON010000013.1:22178621-22190204 GCA_030264115.1 Lygus lineolaris
ATGTCAAAAATGACGAAGTACTGTTCCCCTAGCAACGACTCTGTTGTACGCGGAAATTGTCAGAAACTCATTTGGGATTCGTAACGGTTCTTGAGTTATGTGCCATATGAAAGACATTAAAATGTCAAAATAAAATACAACTTATGTATTTTTATCGCAAATCACTGTAATTTAGGTTATTTTTTAAATAAACTATTAATAAATTGATTGATTTTCAAGGGCGGTGACTCCTGCAAGTTCCACATTGTCCTTTCTCCCAGGTGTCCCAGAAAGTCTCGTATTTCACTTGATGAACTGGTGAGTGTGCGAAAGGGTTTTGTCTTTCAAGCCGGATTTATCTCTTTCTTATTACCACATGGATGCACCCTAAAGATATCCTAGTTAGTGTTGATTTCTCCTTACTGACTCCGATCAATGTAACAGTAACGATTATAGGTAGGTAGTTGTATAGATCACTCACTCATGAGACGTGCAAGCATTGGTTCAGGCTCTCTGAACGAAGTCATTTCCGATTCTGGAGCGTCAGAATCCGATGTTGAGGCGGCCTGAAATTAAATATAACCACTTGAATCCTGAGGGTACCTCATCAATTTTTAAGAATATAACGAATCAAATAAATATATGTATGCTTGTCGTGTTAATATTATAAAGGAGGATTATTCCGAGTTCGGGTCGTCATCTCTATGCCACCTGCCCTTTGTTCAGAAGAGATTAACAAGTGCTACGCAACGCCACCTATTTCAACATCTCAACTTCTTGCAACCCCATCGGTTCACAATAAATTATCAGTTCCTTGAAAGCAGTTCTTGTGTTATCGACATTGAATTTAAAAATCTATATTTTTCACCTCCGATTTTTAGCCTGAAATTGATTTTTTGTCTTCAAAAATCGATCGCAATCTTTCTTGAATTTCTTGAATGACCCCACCGTTATAATTTGATTTGTCATGCACCCATTGAAAGTTCCATTATTTTTGTTAAATAATGAAAATGTGAAAATCGGATTTTGGGGCAAAATAATGCGAATGGTTTTTGACGCTACTAATATCAGCTGCTCACCCAAGAATTACCTAAATACCGAACTACTTAAAGAAAAACCTATACCAATACCTACGAGTATGTGAGTACTTGTTCTTGTAAATTAGGTATATGTATAAGGGAGACATCTCAATACGGCGATCCAGTGAGTTCTGGTCCAGCTTGCTAACAGACTTGGCGGTTACAGCAAGTTCTTTCTTTTCCCTTGAAAACTGTTATTCCACAAGCAGTAAAAATACGGTAGGTAAGTGTACGTTCAAGGGTTTGGTGAACCGTTCCTTTCCCTAGGAACAGGTTACTTGAGAGGTTGCATACCGTAGAGCTTTCTTCCTCGAATCTGCTGGCATAACGTAGCATTGCGAAAGAGGGATTGACGTGACGAAATTTGACTTTCTTCACCGGTTCCCAGCATGATTAGGATCCACTAATCAACACGATACGATTCAAACTGCCATTTTATTTGATTAAGAACTACAATTTAGTAAATTTAACTGAAGCAAAAATGAGATCAATTCAAGACCGAGAACATAGAAGAAGTCTCCTTCTTCCATGGCGAGGATATCCATGCTGAGTAAAAACATCTTCTTCTTCTTCTTCTTGTTTCTTCTTGGCTTGACTAATCCATGTCCCTAGTAGCCATGGTGTTATGGCATCCATGGTGTCCATAGGATTTTCACTCTGCGATAAACGGATTATTGGTGGCACAGCGATCATGATACTTTATAATCAGTTCCGGCTGGTGCGGATATTGCAGGCTCATAACATCGGTATAGATTATAGAACTAATATACTAGAACTTATATACCTCTATATCGATGGCTCATACCAGCATAAGATATGTCGACTCGCTTCGCTCTTCAACAATTATAAGCAAGCCTTTCTGCTTCCCTCAATTCTTTGTATATGTTTAGAATATAACAAACTTTTGCAACCCTTTACCAAATGAGGTGGAAAATGTCAGGGATTGTTTTCGTTTGGTTTTATGATTTCCAATATTTATTTATTTTATTCGTTCATTCAAACGGACATAGGAACTGAGTTCGCTCTTATTGTACATTATTGACTAGAAATACAACAATAAGTACCTAGGTATACAACACATTGTGTTAATTGTTATGAGGACGAAGCAAAAAATAAGTACGGAAAAATAGAGTTACTTAATACACAATAAATTCTTCAGTTGGTCACGGAAGGTAACAGAACAGAAAGTGAACAGAGAATAATGGCAGAATAAAAATGAAGAATGGAAAGAGGATGAGGGAATTTAAGGAAGAAGCTGCTTGCCTTGGTTTGTGACAATCACAAAGGAATCAAAGGTATACTACCTAATGAACATTTTGAATCTAACAAGAAAAACATACTTTTCTATTTGATGTTTTACGTTTCAAGATAAGTAGAATCTGATGGTCGTAGATAACATTATATTGAAAGTAATTTATTCGGGAAAATTATAAAACAGAAATTACATCATTTAAAAACTTGTAGTTTTGTGTAGCACGAAGCTGTTGGGAAGATCTACACCTATTATGTGACAACTTTGAGAATCAACAAGCGCTCTTTATGTTTGAATTTGAAATGGAGAATAATGTATATGGCCAATCTCTTCAGTGCCTAGTTAGGTAGGCTCGTATTTATAACTAACTTTCATACTATGAAATATCTGAAATCTCCCCAGTTGATTCCTGCATAGTTAGGTAGCTAGATAGGAATACACAAATTTTTTATTTACAAATGGAGTGGGACTTCTATCTCAGACTACGGGTACTTCTGTAACACGTTTGAAAACCCTTTGTAACAGAAACAAACGAAAATGGGCCGCTAACTTCAAAGAACTTTTACTCTTCAGCTATTTTAAAATTATCTTCTTAATATACCTACGGTAAAATTGAATAGGACTGAAACGGACAAGAACAGCTTCTGAAAGGAATATTCCATCTAGTGGAACAGAGAAATAATGAATTGTTAATGAAAGTTATTTGTGACAGTAGAGAAAATTAAAATCGAATTCAATTGTGAGCTAATTATATCGCAGTTCAGGTCCAACGCTTCGACTTTGGTACCCACCGCGAATCATGCCGACTATTGGGCACCAAAACGTAATTTTAATTAGAAGAGAGTTTGTCGACTCATCAACGGCAGCTCAAATTTATTGGTCAACCATCAGCTGTTGAAACTTGCCCATTTCCACACAATGGGGAATCATCATCTTTTTTTCCTGAAAGAAAATGACTCGAAGGAACAAAAATGAAGTCGTAGGGCAAAAACAGTGTACGTACCTACCTATCTGTAATTTTGGAAAATTTATTGAATTGATTTATGATTGAATGATTGATTGATTGATTGTTGATGTATTGATTTTTTTTTTAAATTTGATCTATTGATTTATTGAATTTATTGATTTTCATTTATTTTTTCAATAGGTATTTTTGTTATCGTAATTTGGCAAGTGACGTTGAAAAGGGCGTCGTCTGTCGTTGGCCAATTCCGTCCAAGATGCCAACCGAATAAAACGAACCACAAAGCCCATCACTGTTTGGGCTCCTGATCAGTGACGATAGAATTTTCCTAATTAAAAAAATCGATTGAATTAATTAATTGTTGTTTAATATTAATTATTTTTAATTAATTATTTAAATTATTCCTATTTTCACTGCTCTCAACGCGATCTAATAGCATTCTTTTTCGGTTCAGTTCTATTAGTGTGACGTTGGAAAGGGTTTCTCAAGAGCCTTTGGAATTTTGCCTGTTATTCAGCTGAGATTTTATTCAAGTTTTCTCCACACCTGAACGATTAACTTTTTTCTTTCTTTGTATTGGCAGTGTTATTTTATTTTAAACAACAATGCAAAGGCAGAAAAAATGTGATTTTGTCGTATACGATTGCCCCAATTCTCATTTATGAAGCAACCGGATTTAATTTCTACTCTTCACCAGTTTCATCCCTGAAGGAATGAACAGAGAATGCATCAATATATCCAGTTTTCCGAGATAACATTCTCGCGTAGACGAATCTTACCTCCGAACAAGCGGGATATCGCAAATCTGAACTAGAATTGATTCTATTCAAATCGATACATCGAATATTGTCAACAGATCGATCATACATTTTGAACCAAACGCGCCGTTCAACAGGGAACTGGATTGATATCGAACACCGTCGTTGCCAAAATCGATGGTTCTCCAATTGATACATCGAATGTGCGCTTCGTACAGGCAAAGCCAAACTGCTATTTTGCCAAATTTAAAATTTAGCTCCTTCTCGTACTCAATCAAACCGTATTCACCGTATTAAATGTGAGCGACTTGACTCGAAATTGGGGTTTGATTTCACCGAATTATCCCTGCTAGCCTTACGGGTATTCCGTCACGGAAAAGCCACTCAATAGTCGATTTGATCAACTTTACATCGACTCCGTTTTACACACGCCAAGATGGCGATTAAGATCGAGTATTATTCAGCATTATTTGTTTCGTTATCAGCAAAGAACTTGCTCCAAAGGTGGACCAGCTGCGCCTTGTATTTTGTAACATTGACACACCGGAGACTGCCATGTGGCATGTGAGTGTCCACAATAGTCGTTTATTAGAGTAAAGTATTGTCTAGAGAATAGGAGGCTGTCGAGGGAACATTATTTGGTTATGTTATAATGTTTCAATATTAGGGAGTTATAATGTAATGTTAGGGAGTAATGTTATACTGTAATGTTAGGGAGTTATACTGGGAGGAGGAAGTAAGGAGGAGCTTTTAACGATTTTCAGGTACATTAGGTCTCATATTAGAGTTCGAAATTTGTTTTCCAAGTAGATTTAGATTTATTGTGAAGTTTGTTAGAAATTAATAGTATTGTTGTAATTGTATAATAGTATATATTGATCTAATTGCAGTAATATTGTATAGGCATATGGCCAAATACAATAGAGACTTGATGACAATAGAGATTTGATTTTTTGATTTTGATTTGATAGTGGAATATTCCCAAATGAATTTCGCCTCCCCAAAAGAAGCAAAAAGATAATTAATTGTTTATAAAAGTTGTTTGTGACATCAGAGAAAAATAAAATCGAATTCATTTCGTTGGCATTGCTCAGACTGCGACATCATGCCTACTATTGGGCATCAAATCGTAATATTTAAATTAGGAGGGAGTTTCTATACCCATCAACAGCAGGTCAAAATTGGTTACAACCATCAGCTGGTGAAACACACCCGTTTCCTGGAGGTAACAGATCAGGATCACAATAGAATAGCTGAACTTGAATTATTCTAAGGTTACCAGATTTTGAAATTCTCTCTCTCTATACATATGTAGGGGAGTCTGGAATTTTTTTCCCTGGATTTTTTTTAAAGATTAATAGCAAATTTGTGGCAGATTTTCAGCAACTTTAAGAGAAGTTTTTAAGCTTCACGCCTATTAAGATTATTCTTTTTTATTTCCGTGTAAAAAAAGGGTTGGTTATTTCAACTTCTGTGATTCTATACAGTCCTTCATAGTAGGGGTAGGAAGCTATATATTTAAAAAAAACTATAGTAAATCATAGTCAAACAGCTTACACCAATGAAATAATATTTTATTCAGTAACTTGATATAGGTTTTCCAAGTCAGATTGAGAATTTTCCAAATCAAATTGAGAATTTTCCAAATCAAATTGAGGACTTTCCAAAGTAATTCGATTTCAAAAATTCTCAATTTGACTGGGAAAGTTCTCAATCTGATTTGGAAAATTGTCAATCTGACTTGGAAAACCTATATTATCAGAACAATTAGACATAGTCTTGACCTAAAATAAGATATTGTCGTAAAAACTGACTTAAGTGTTTATTTTTCGTACTTTTGGGATGAATGAATCTTTTTCAAAATATCAGGCTTTTATTTGATGAAATCCAAAAACTTACTGTTCACAACGCATGAAAGTGCATACGGGACCACATATTGCTAAAACGAGACAAATAAGCATCCCAAGTGGGGATGTTTAACAATACTAGTGATTACAGTAATATTACTGTAATACTAGTAAAATACTATCCTATTAAGCTTGCAAAAGTATACTATTTTGCAAAAGTCCAGTTCATTTTACGTTCTTCATTTCTTTGTTGTTTTCGAGTTCAGTTCCGAATAAATAAATGAATGATTTGGTGAAACATCGAAAGCACATGATCATAACTAGTTTTTTAAATTAGGTATTACATCCTATCACTGAAAAATGTATCTATCCTAGATCTAGATTCATAAATAATAATTCGATTTTGATTCATTGTAAATGACATGGATCAATACAACAGTTTTGATTTTCAGTCCGGTTTGTGATATTTTGTGATTCAGTGAACTACCATTCAGAGGTAACCATTCAGAGGACATGTGGATAACAGTCACATTTAATGTTCGTGGCGTATCCGAATTCACTAAAGTTGCTGTTCATTTAGAATAATTATGTATATTATCTACTATGTTACCATTATTCTTGCGATCACTCATTTGATTTCACTCTTAGTCCCCTCTTAGTTATTCATAATTAGAGGTGACATATCATAGTGGATTTCAGACATTGTTAAAACATAGGGTCCCTTGAACTCTCATGTTCTTACTACTACTTACCCCTAAACCGAATTTTCTGTTCCTTCAGGTATTCATGTACAACAAGGCAGACACCATTCGGTTGGCATACAATATTATTCAGAACCTCCGTTAATTGTTTTCTTACTGGGAATTGGATCTTGATTTTCACCAATTTCGGTACCTACTAAAAGTTTTCATGTTCCTTATGACCTAAATGGTTATTATTTTCGGAATTTTTCTCTGAATATGACGGATGATGTGAAATTCAATCATCCCATTCCTCGAATTCCAAAATTGACCTACATTTTTGATCAATTTAATACGACTTTTTAATGGTCGTCCCATCGGTGATTGAGTTGTAATAAGCCAGAAAAAATAGGAACATAGGATTGCTTAACCCTAGAACCCAATCCAATTTTTCTGGCTTATTACAACTCATTCGATGGGGAAACCATTAAAAAATCGTTTAAAATTAACCAAAACATAGAAAATATATATATATTTTTTTATATGGGTAGGTAGGTCTCTTTTCTTCGCCTAATAAGCATGTCAGTCAGGGACATTTCGTTTTTGCTGATGTGACAGCGTCTTCTTGAATTACTCATAAAAGAGTTAAGTACTTTGACCTTTTTACAACTTACTCAAGTAAGTAAAGTTTAAAGTTTCGTATTGATCATCATTACAGTCACACCTATATAATTGACTACTGATCAGGGTGCAAAGAAGCGCCAATTCCCAACAACAATCAGCAAAAAATATATATTAAATTTGCTTTCTATCTATTCGATAATTTATTTAAAAAAGTTCGGGAACATGTTATCCAAATCATATTAAGTACATTATATGTACTCAAATTATTATTTAATATTATTAAAAAATATTATTTGAAAAAGTTCGGGAACATGGTATACAAATCATATTATGTAAGTACATAATATGTACTTCAATTATTATTTAATGTTATTAAATATTGTTTAATTTTTTCCTTTATTATGCTGACTACATAGGTATGTATGTTTGGTGTTATTTTATTATTATTTTAGTTATTTTATTAGCTATTTTAGATAACCTGTGCAATCATGGGGTAGGTAACTAACACCTCGTTACACACATAATACTTCCACTTTCGTGCAATATCAATAATGATATACCTACTTAGTGTTATGTTAATCTGATGAATGCATACCTGCAGAAATCACTCTCAGCTGAACGTCCGAAAATAATCAATGATGATTCTGTTCCTCCGCGAACGGAACTGCGAAGGAAACTGCGGACACAAGTGCCAAAATTTTATAAATCGACGCGAAAATCCGAAATTCAAACCCGATAAAAAACCGGCGGTCGCACTTGCCTATCACTAGAGCACAAGAACTGGAGGACTGGTGGTCGGCAGGGTAGGAAACGAGCCGCGGAGATGTGGATGGTGGGGTACCAAGGCGAAATCCTTTCCCGGTTCTGGGGATGGACGATCCTCGATGGTGAAGGGGTTCGCTTAGGTGGGCTAAGAATCGACCGGGCATCACTGAAGTGTCACACTTGAGGGTAATTTCGGCCCGAATCCCGAATGGGCAATTCGGGATTATATGGTGTATAAGAAAATCGCTTTTTTTCCGCCTTTGTATTGTTATTTGGAATAAAATAACACTGCCAACACAAAGGACTTGGAATAAAATCATCAAGAATCAATAAAATTACCGATACACTATTTTTTCCTTACGACTTCATTATTGTTTCTTTTGAGTCATTATCTCTCAGAAAAAACCATTCCCCATCGCGTGTTACTCCTGATTCTAAATATACCTACACCCCGCACTTCATACTACCAATAGGTAGATACGTAAAACCAATTAAAAAGAAACGTGCAACGATTGCTAAAACTGATGTAACTATGTCAAAATTTAAGACCATGAACGTATTTATATTTAACTATCCTTAAAGTAACTGCCTAAAGAATTTTAATTAATTTGAACAAGATCGAACTTAAAGTTCTTTGTACCTAAAGTCCAAGTTCCAGTCATTCAGCATGACTTGATGAGCGAATTGAGGGTATTGTAAAAAGGTGCTATATGAAGGGTATCCGACGATTGAACGTTACCGAAAATGGGTCTTGGGATTTGAACTTAACTTACGTCACTGACCTGCCAGGCAGGGCCCCCCTTTTTGGACCCTAAATGACGTCACGCGCTCCCTTTCAACCCGTTTTCTGTTTCAAACATTTTCTGGGTTTTGAAGGGCGCTGAATCAGATTGCCTATTTTCCTGAAGCCAGCCCCCAACTGACCTACAAATTTGAGAGGGGTCGGTCCATGAGGAACTGAGAAACCGTTGATCCGGGAAATTTATGTTTGCGCATGCGTGTAACAAACTAGTAGTGCGAGGGCGATGAAATTGATAGGGGACTGTCTGGGGCTAACCCATACAATCTGTGAAAATTGATTCGAAATCGGTCGTATAGTTTTGCCTGAATTGGAATTGAAAACAGCTGACAGGCTGACGCGGAACCATTATTGGTTAGAAAGCTTTGAAGCGCAAAGAGCAAGCTGGAATTATATTATTTTGAAGGAAAAAATTCCAAAATTGGTCAGAAAGCTTTGAAGCGCGAAGAGCAAGTTAGAATTTCATTTTTATTTTGAAGGAGAAACTTTGTTTTTTTACATCTTTCACGAATAGGTACATAGCTTTCCGAAGTGAGGAAGCAAAAGCTCGTCCTCCATGGTAATGACAGTGACGATTGGCAACTCTCTTTATGCTCGACTGTCTATAAAAAGGAGTTTGCGTAAATCATTTCGAGTTTTTGCAATACTTTTGCCTTTTCGAAATCTGACCTTTCTATGACGTCAATTTTTCAAGTGTATTGACCCAGCAATGTCGCATCTTATCTGCTCGAACGCCGAGGATAATGATAGGTCGTCTCCGGTGACGAAATAACGACGGAGCTCATGAATCGATCGACGCATCTCTCACAGTCACGCCTTGGAAACGCGAATAATTCGACGACCGGCTCTGGAAAAAGGCTTAAAAAACACGGTATTCTTCGGTGTGGGGAAGGAATTGCTTCACAGCCGACCAGATCTCTCTAGGTAAAGGTCTGCCAGGCGATGGCAGTTGCTACACGGCGCTCGGAGTTGCTCAATTTTTCGAAGTCCTGAATACCATCTCAGGCAAACCCGGTTTGTCTGCTCTTGAAACCGGAGAGGAGGGAGATTGCTTACGGCTTCTACATAAGATTCGACTCGGGGCTGGTGTGCTAAGTTTATGATGAATCGCCCTGAAAGTGGATTGGGATGCCGTCGAAACTCGGAATGTCGACATTGATACCTGTCGGAGATTTCAAATTGAGTCTCGCGGTTGTGAAGCGAGTGACCAACTGGATTGTACGGGCGATTTCCTCTATCGAATTCATTTTTCAAGGCCCTTTGTGAACGAAGGTGAAACAAGAAAAATTCGTAGGGGGTTCATACGGAAGCCAGACCCGAACTACCCTCAAAATTTCAGTGGATTATTGTGAGAAATCGATGTTAGCAAAAATGGACAATTATCAAGTTTTGTGATTTTGGGAGAATTTTCGTAGAAAATTAAGCTATTCCATTGACTTCAAAATGTTAGTAATGCAAATTTTAGAATTTTCATCATCTTCATGTAAATCCATTTCAGATCATCCTAAAACGATTCCTAAAATTTAACATTTTAGCGAGTTTTCGAAGAAAATGAAGCTATATTGCAGTGGCTTCAAAATTTAAATAATGCAAATTTTTGAAAATTTTGTTCATGGAAATCGGTTTCAGACCATTCTAAAACAATTCCTGAAATTTAAGACTTTTTTCATATTATGTATGTGTGTGTTTCACTCCAGACGATATCTGACCGAGGAATTGAGATAAAATCCGATCAAAATGTCAATAATATTAAAAGGAAGGATGAGTTCGTTGGAAAGAATTTTCGGAGTACTCCAAGGGGTCAAACTTTGAAAATTTAGTGTCAAAAATCGCTAAAAAATTAGTTATTTATTTCTCCAACTGAAATACCCCATTTCAATAGCAGATTCGAACGAAATTTGCATGAAGATATTTATGACCCCTCACTCGAAAATGTGAGTGCGCAATTACTACGCTCCAAATGTCCTCCAAAGCATGAAATCGAGTTTATTGGGTGTAGTAAACTACATGTATGAAGTGTGGTTCATGATTTCAATTTTCTTTTTGACGCTTAATTACCTAAGTCGTAATGTTGAGCATCCCAGAATTTTGTTTTTGTTTTTCGTGAAAATTTGAAAATTTGAGGCTTAAATCGAAGAATCAACATCACGTTGAAATCATGTATATCGGACTCGATAATTTACTCCATCCAAAAACTCGATTTCTTGCTTTTAGAGCACATTGGGAGCGTTTTGGGGCTCTCAAATCTTGAGTGAGGGGTTATTCATCATGAAATTCTGCCTAGAACTCGAATCTGCAATAAACAATTGAGGTTTCAATTTGAAGAATCAAATTTGGTGCGCAAAACGCGCCATAAAATGTGATATTTTTTGAATTCCTTGTGAAAAATTGAGCTGTGTTACCGTTTGGATTTGTTCTTAGGAGCGGAAATAACGGATATAAATTGCTTTTTCATTAAATTTTAGACGCCCTGTATTTCAGTTGTATATTATGTATGTGTCATTCTAGACGATATCTCAATCTAGATACACTCTAAGAAAAAAAAATCAAAACGTCAATAATAACAAAAGAAAAAACGCTCCAAATTGTTACACAACGGTTTATTATTTTCTGTATAGATCGCCCATCTACAAAGATCCTACTGACATAAAATACCAACCTACCGCGAGGTTCACAATCATCTATTCTCTTGGCGACAATGAGGAGGTACCTTCTAGTAATTATTACTATCGTGTTATTCATTCTTAATGAAATTCAGTAACTAAGGAAGCTTCTGAAAGTAAAAAACAACAAGTTGGTTCGGTGGAATCGAAAGAAAGTTGCATTTGAACAGTTG
>JAEMON010000013.1:22288090-22299013 GCA_030264115.1 Lygus lineolaris
TGCAAATTTTTGAAATTTTTCTTCATGGAAATCCGTTTCTGAACATTCTACAACGATTCCTGAAATTTAACTTTTTAATATGAATATATATTATATATTTAACTTTTATGGCAATAATTGAGAATTAAAGGTAGGTAATAAAGTTATGAAGATGAAATTGATTCATTTTACCTATTATTTGTTCATTTATTTCAATAAAATCATTATTTCACTGTTCGAAAGTGTGCCAGTGGAACCACTTATCAGCCAATTAGGGCCTGAGTGAAACCACTCCCTCATATAACCTCAAACAATTAAATTTATGTGAATTTTTGTTCGAAACACGGTGGGGGGAAAGCCTGAAAATGTGTTCAGCATGTTGGAATGTTGTATTGCAACTAATTGAGGCGTTTTTTGGCTCTCCTGTAAAGCAGCGATTTTGGAGATACGAGCATTCACTACTTCACCGTCGATATGTGTCATTCCAGACGATATCTGACCAAGGAATCGAGATTTAAAATCCGAAAAAAATTTAAAATGTCAATACCTAATATAAGAAGAAAGGATGAGTTCGTTGGCTAGAATTTTTGGGAGTACTCCAAGGGGTCAAATTTTGAAAATGTAGTTTCAAAAATTTCTAAAAAACACGTTTTTTGAGGTTTTTGTGTAAATTACCATCTTAAACATAGGAACATATGGTATATCCGGAATCAGGGTGAAATTTCCTGCAAGAATCACCCACCAAATCGAGTAAAATTATTCTTTGAAAATTCGCTCATCAACTCATGCTGCATGAATGGAACTTTTGGTGTGAATTACCATCGTAAACATAGGAGCATAATATTGTATGTATATTCGGAATCAGCGTGAAATTTCCTACAAGAATCACCCACCAAATCGGTTAAAATTATTCTTTGAAAATTCGTTCACCAACTCATGCTGCTTGAGTGGAACTTTTTAATATACCTAGTAGGTAATTGGTATAATTAAATAAATAAATAGAAGAGTAATTCCTGTGAGTTTCATCAAGTTGTTGAGGAAAAGTGGGCGAAGTGTCGTTAACGAGAGATCGCTTTGATTAGTTTCATTCGACATGGTTACCAACCTAAGCTCTGACCACCCCCTCTCCCTCCTGGTGTGACAGCTCGAGCCCTTGTTCGACACGAACATGAGTCGGCCCTTGGCTGTCATCGCTTCGTGCGTCACATAGCTTGAGCCCTTTGTCAGACAAGTTTCCACGCTCCAGAACAGGCTTTGACAGGCACAGCAGCAGCATTCTCACGGGGATGTGATCTGAGCTTGAGCTCCCGACCAAAACCCCTTTCGTGACCGACTGGTCAAGGGCAGTAACTTTTCTCATATATTTGTTATTTATTGCATACCTTCCTAGATTATTAGTTTGACTTTTCAGTACATATAGTGAATTCCTCGTCATTGAGTTCTCAAACATTCAATAATCTACCTTTCTGCGAGCACGAAGGTAAATAGCACCATCATGATTTCTCGAGGGATGATGCTGGTACTTATGAGTCTTGGAAAGAATATTGAAGGTAATTTTATCGACATGGATATGTCTTTCATGAGGGGTGGGGGTATTGAGAAAAATTTCCGTCTCGTTTAAAAAAAAATGATATCTAAATATTATTTTGTGTAAAAAAAAATTAAATGTAATTTTGTGTAAAAAAAATAATATAATATTAAATATTATTTGGTGTAAAATATAATATTAAATATTATTTTGTGTAAAAAATGATATTAAATATTAAATAAAAATGGAGTAAATATAATAGGTATTTAATGTTAAGTTATAAAAATATTTATGCATACCTATTAAATAGGCACCTACATTTAATATTTTATTTAGTATTTAATATTAAATATTAATATTATTGACTATTATTTTGTTTTAGGTAGGTACATAAATTTCCACCACAATTTCCAACCACAACAAAAATAACCAAACAAAAAAGGAGGGATGGCCAATATCAATATCGATTCCTTACCGATATATCGGAAAATTAATATCGATATTTTAGCACCTATATTTGAAAGTCATCACAACCTTGCAATTTTGCCCATTGAATTAATTAACTCCTACTAGGAATTAATCAATTTCTACATCCATGATTTTGACATAACACCTTGAGATCGGAAGAATTTGGTCTGTAGAGCGACAGCGCAGACTAACCACAGAATCCACTATTCGACAGTCAACACCAGCTATCTCTTTTCCCCTCAAATTCCCTTCAATAATCAATGATACTCATCCTTCTTTTGATACGTACATACATTTATCATCACCCATTCTCAGAAAATAATAATGTCGCGTATAATTTTGAAACTTGATAATCCCTATATATACAGCATCACGAATTTTATGTAGGTACCTATCTTTACAAATAAGAATACCTACTAGCCTAGAAGGAGCTCCTTATTTGATTTCCAATTTTCACCAATTTAACCACCTGCCTATTCTTAAAATAAATTGTGTTTATGCCAGTGGTAGTAATTGGTTTTTAATTTTACTAAAACCCCACCTCTGGTAGCCAAACAGGCGATGTCCCTCAAAAACGCCATTTCGTCCCACTGTGCGTCGGACCAATAGTATCCTCTGGCATTTTGATTTGGTGGACACAACTTGTTCGTCCAGTGAGGAAGCAAAGTGAACATCTCCACGTTGGAGTTAGGCACTAGGTAGTAGGTTCTTTGACTCTCAATTATTCTCACTCGAGACTTGATTGTTCTTGTCATCTTGAGATAGTAGGTAATGGATATTGCATTCCTTCCTTAGTTGGCGGTAAATGAGCAGTTAGATGCCTACTTACATTACAAAAATTACTCTTTTGTTGCGTTACTTACCATAATGAAGGGCGTTCGCGTCTTCAAAAGGTCTTTTGTGAGCTGAAGCCTAAAAAGTTGTCAACTTGAATTCCCTACTAAACGTCGCTCTGGAAGCACCTGTTTCCGCTGTCAGCATTTGCTATTCCAGCGTTGCAAATGCTGGGGACGCTATAAAAGACTCATTTTTCAGTCCGGCCAAACTTAGTTTGAGAAGATGGAGTTCCAGGGTATTTTCATGCAGGAGGATGAGGATACAGTGGTGTACGTAGGTATCTATTTGACCCAAAAAGTTGACAAGAATTTTTTTGTGGGTAGGTACCTACCCACTACTTATCTACCTGGTTTTTCGGATTCAGAAAGGTTCAATTTTAGAAAAACCTCTCAAGAAACCAAACTTTGTAAAAATCTAGGAAACTTTGTTTATAAGCGAATTGGATGTTTGAGAAACTGTATTCTGTTTTTAAAAAAAATCAATTTCAAAAACAAGAGTGATATAATTCAAATTTGGTGGATGAACAATAGGACACGATAGGACTTGTTTTTCACCAGTACCTCAGTGATAAGGTGTGCACGTGGGTCGGAAATTTGAATTTCCGACCTCCTATTTGGGTTCAGCGCTCTCAAAAACCCCCACTTGCCAATTTTGAACTGAACGTTCTGTTTGGTTAAGCCGGAAAATAGCTCAAGACCCTCCGCTCATAGGAGACCCTTCATGTGGCCTCTTTCAGGAAAGCTCTCACTCAGATCAATAATTTGGAAAAATAAAAAAGTCCCATTCATGCAGCATGAGTTAATGAGCGAATTTTCGAAGAATGATTTTAACCTATTTGGTAGGTGATTTTTATAGGAAATTTCACGCTGATTCCGAATATACCTATTCCTATGTTTAAGATGGTAATTCACACCAAAAACCTCAAAAAACACGTTTTTTTAAAACGATTTTTGACTAAATTTTCAAAATTTGACCCCTTGGAGTACTCCAAAAATTCTGGCCAACGAACTCCTCCTTCCTTTTTATATTATTGACATTTCACAATTTTTTGGATTCCTCGGTCAGATATCGTCTGACCGTCGGACACATATATAAATAAATACCTATATAAATATACATATAAAAAAAGTGTTGAATTTTAGGAATCGTTATACGAGAACGGGCGCAGAATGGTCTGAACCGGATTTCCATGAAGAAATTGCCAAAAATTTGTGTTATTTAAATTTTGAAGTCATTGCCATAGCATCATTTTCTTCGAAAATTCGCTAAAAATAACCATGCGCACACCACATTCCTGTCCATTTTCTGATCCAGTTAATTCTTCTTACATTTTTCTAGATTCGCCTTCCTCAAGGTATTGGCTGAAGTGGAATTTAGCGGCTTTGATGGGCAATAGTTTTTGCCTTATTAATAGTTTTCTCGTTAATGAAAATAGATTTTCCGTAAGCGACAGAGAATGTAGTTTTATGAAAATCAAGGTTTGATTTTCCTTTCTTATTTCGAGTAGGTACCCTTATCGGCATAGTACCTAGCAATAGGGTTCTTTTTGGGGTAGCGCAATCCACTCCAAAACCCCTCTTTGCACTTTTACTCACATCTCACAACGTTACTGTCCACTGTAAGTAGGTATTTGAAGAAACAAAAAGGTAAAAGGGATAATGAATTTAACCCAGACAGACACGGAACTAGAATGGTTCAGAAAGCCCTAAAACGCAAAAAGCAGGTAGAAAGTTTTATTTTGGGGAACAAGATGTTTCTTACTTCTTGCACGATAGGTACCTAATAGGAGTAATAGGACTGTTCCAACCAGTGAGAAATATGATTAATTAATGCCAATTATTGGGGATGAAGATAATATTCAAATATTTGAATACGAGTGTCACTCTTGAAGAGTGTGAATTGACTATTGAGTGTTGATTGAATGAACCTACAAGAGGTTTGCAGCGCGCAGCTAAAATATTCGAATATTACCTCCTTGCACTGCCGCTAGTTGGAACAGACACATAGATTCAAAACGTTTAGTAGGTAAGTACTTACTGAGTGAGCAAGATGTATTTATCGCTCTATTCCAAGGATTTATTACCATTGAAAATTTCTAAACTACGGCGTTTCTATTAATTCATGTTTTGAATAGATTCCAAAGTTTGATAAACCAGGAACGAGGTAATATCAAGGTATGAGAAAACCACTAAGTTATTAGCTGAGGAGACTTTACTTGATGCAAGGCGAAGAAGAACAATGGTGGCTTGGCTGAAGGAGATGGAATTCACAGTAACGCGAGCCAGCAGTCCTACCAATCTCAGTGTAGGTAGAATAGCTAATATCAACAACAGATTCTACCCAACAGACGATTATTTTGATAATCAAGTAATATTAAATATCTATAGAATATAACAGAGATAGATAATAATTATATAATAGATAAGTTATCCATATAATAATATGACAAACTATATTTTATATTATAAAATACCTAGTCAGGCCGATATTATTATACAGTATTGCGACCTAAGAATCCATTATCGTCCCAAAATGTATGTTATTAAAAAGCAAAGAAGGTGTCCCGTATTTTTTGAACAAAAATCTGGAAGTTAGTTACCTACGTAGGCATAAAACGAGTCATGTTCGAAGAAATCGATCCGCGGTGGTTTGTTTGGTTTTGGTGATAGATTTTGTAATGCGAATTCACGTATAGGTAGGTTGAAGCCAGCCAAGCATTCGCAAACATCGTTCCATCGATGGGAACATCGCGAAGGGATGATCTCACCATTTAATTCCTTGTTTCGGGAGGGATCTTCACCTCCATGCATGAGCTCTTTCTACTCTGTGGGTGACGTCAACCCTTTCCGAACATCCCCTCATCCCCCATCACTACTCTATTGTCGCTGCCCGATTTCGAAGCGCTCTAAATTCAGATAGAATCCGCTAGGTAAACACCAGAGTTGGTTCACTGCGTACCTACCTACCACAACCTCTACCTGCTGTGTAACCGTTCACAACAACTGTTTGAGTGTGTGGTTGGTTCAACCTTCACCAAAACCATGGCTCTCCGAAACTTAACAGGATGTTATTTACAAAAAAATAGTCACGATAGTATTATGTTAATCAAGAAGGAGCCGTGTCACAAGTCCGGAAGAGTGTGGATATCGCGTGGTTGTTCTGCCTATCGGATCAGCTCAGTAAATAAATAACCCACAAAATCCCCCCAAAAAATAGTCGGGATTCAGCCCTATCTAAACACTTTCGTCTTTTTCACATTTTTTTATTCAATCATCGTTTCTGGCCAACGATTGGGCCCATCATCAAGAAAACCTGTGTCTGTAGTAGGTCCATGAGAAAAGCAGCTGAAAGAAAATAAGAACGTTTTGTTGACAAATGGCATCTATTCCTTTTTACGGTTTTTTGCTTAGTCTGCAGTTTTCATGCCGTTTCCTATTTAAAACCTGTTTACTGTTTGTATTTTTACCACCTTTTGCTTCCTCACTATACAGAAGGTAGGTAGGTCTCATGTAAGAAGTAAAAAAAAATACTTGGTGGAGGAGCAAAGCCTTTAGCTCCGAGGCCGGCGATATCGAGTAAAAATTAGATACAACCTGGGGCCGAGGCCTTCCTTTTCACACAAATGGTCAGCCGCGCGCTGGGGCCGAGGCCCGCTTTATCGGATTCTTACCCCATCTATCTTTAGTCAATATAACTATTCTCCAAGGACGTCCTGTAGGAGTGGAGAAATATATCACCATGGAAGTCTTCTTCTTTATATTATCCATCATCGTATTAGTTCTAAAGCTTCCAGATAGATGACAGAAAGACTGTATTTCTACCATCGTGTCATGAAGGGTTGAAAACTGTTCCGGCTGCTGAGGGTAGAAGGTTGTTCGGCCTACGAGACTCAGGGACGCGCGAGTGTCCAGTAACGAAAAGGTTAAAACTTCTGCTCGATTGATGGACACAGAAGCAACAATAATCGTACCTACAGTAGTGCCTGTTGCTACCAAATGGGTCGGTCCTAAACTGATCTTGAAACACAACTCAGAACAGATGGAACGGATCTCAGTTGTTTTTATGTGAGGAGAAGGATCGGAATGACGATGAGAGGTATACACATGGCGAAGACCCGAAAGATCTTGGGGACGGTGACCATCAAACAGCTGCTTACGTTATGTATTCTCGCCTCTTCCTCGACGTCCAGCCGAAACACGTTCTTCAGGCATTTGTGACATCTGTCGTCTGGCATCGCTCACAGCTTTAAGTGAACTTCGAGGCCACTTCATTCATCCGTGGACAATGTATGCTATGAGAACTCTGAAAAATGTATTATTTGTATTTTTTTTTTTTTTTTCATATTTCTCTTGATAATCCAAATCCTAGTACATACCTAACGGCTCTATTTTTGTAACCAGTTCTCCTCCACCAATCAATCCAATCTGGAAAACCTGGAAAAGTCGTTGCAACGGAAAAATATTGTCAAAGGCTATAAAATCTGAATCCCTCAGTTCTTCACATTGTACTGCACTGAGGAGGGATTCAACGTATTTTGCTACACCACTCCCACAGTTTCAAACGATCATACATTGGGGATTATGTGCACACACAAAATTTATTGAAATTTTCATTATTGTCCTATGGCGGGAAAGTGACGTTGAAAAGGGTTTCGTCGATCATTGGCCTAACTCCTCCAAGATGCCAAACAAACAAAACGAAAAACAACAACTCTCCAAAACCAACACTGTTCGAGCCCCTGATTAGAGAGAATAAATCTAACTTAATTAAAATAATTGATGAAATTCATTAATCATTATTAGGGTGATTCTCTATTTTGGTGTCACTTTACAACTTTTTTTTTTTAGAAAAAAAAGTACGGTTTTCCTAGGTTGAAATATTTTTTTATAATGTACATAATGCCTTCACAAACCCCCTTAAAAAGATCATCATAGATATTGCTAAATTTGGAGGAATTTAAATTTATGCAAAATTGTAAAAATGAGGGACTGAGATCAGGTGGAAGGACTGAGGAAAATATGGAATGAATTACTCCAATCACGTGCCAAACTTCCATAAGTCATATGGACTCATTATTATAAACATATAAAACAAATATTAAATCTAATTGTGTGGCTAGAAATAAAAAAATCGTAATGTTCTCTCGCACTTTTTGCTCAAGTCCTCATGTCACGTCCTCCCTCACTCTATGATAAATGAGGGACTGAGATCAGGTGAGGGACTGAAGAAAATATGGAATGAATTAGTTCAATCACGTCCCAAACTTCCATAAGTCATGAGGACTAAATATTATAAACTTATAAAACAAATATGTAATCTAATTTTGTGGCTAGAAATAAAAAAACCGCCATATTCTCTCGCAGTTAGCCTCAGTCCCTCATTTTCACCTCAGTCCCTCGCTCAATAATAAATGAGGGCCTGAGGTATGAGGGCCTGAGGTTTTGGAGGTTATGTTTGACTGAAAGCAAATCTGTTATGTTGATGATGATAAACCTTTTGGAAACAGTTAGGAGCAATCAGTAGCTACAAGGAAAATATTTATTAGCCTCATAAATATGCCAACTTCCCTGAAATTCTGAATGGTGAGGGACTGAAACTGCCACTAAACCAACCACGAAACTCACGCCACTGTCACACTTTGAGAACTAACTGAGAGGGGTGTAGTAGAGCAAGGTTATCCAACAAAAAGGGGGGATGTGAGGTAGTGTTTCCAACCTTTTTTTGTGTGTGTTGTTTGCAAGGCCTTAGCATGGCGCCAATTTCAAAAAAACATGAGGGACTGAGGTAAAACCAATGGGACAACCATATTTCGATTTTTGTATTTTTCATGACAGAGTTCTTCTTAAGTTGTGATAGGTATTATAAAAATATTCTTTTGAACGGACCTAACGACCATAGGCTCGATTCGATAGGGCTACCCTTCCAAGTAATTGAAGCATCCTAAACTTGACAACTCGGGTCATGGGACATGGTGAGGGACTGAGATTCCGCCATTTTAAGTACTATTTCTAAGTACAAGACAGGTATAAATTCGCTAAATTTTGAAGAGAAATGTAGTAGAAGTGAATACATTCAACTGTGAGAAAGAAAAACAACGGAATAATATTATTTACGTTCTTGGTGGGCTGTGGACTGAAAAGTGACACAAAAATAGAGAATCACCCATTAATCAATCATTTAAATTAATTATTTTTTCACTGCTGCTTTTTTGGTTGTTCTTTTGAACGAATAAAATGGTTTCTGAAGGGCCCTCGGAATGCCGCCTGTTATTCAAACAGCTGAGATTTTATTCCAAGTTTTCCCCACACCAGAACGATCAATTATTTTTGTCTTTGAGTTAACAGTGTTATTTTATTCCAAATAATAATATTTACATAAGAAGAAAAAATTTTATTTTTTAAGTCATAAGGGGGGGAGTCGATGTCACGAGCCGGCTCGACGGAACTGCTTAGGTCAGCTTGAGCTTGACCCAGTTTTCCCGAGCTCCCATCAAGGCGTCACTTCCCAAATAAAATGAGTTTGCGATAGCACCTTGTACGCGGCTCATCTGTTATTCATCTAATAACCTTCCGTTAAAAAAAAAAAAAAAAAAAAAAAAAAAGTAGTGATCTATGTCCGGTGCATCTATTCTTCACCTACAAACCGTTTAGACACCCTAGACCACTACTTCTAGTAACAGCAGTTGAGTTTGGGCAATCACTTTTTGGAAACTAACTTTGTTTCTGTTTAACAACGAGGCTGTAACTTCTTAACACCCATGTTATACCTACTTCACGGTTGGAACTGCCTGAGTCTATAGAATCCAATATAGAACCAACTGGAATTAATGAAATTCTTGTAATTAGAGTGAACAACTAACTAGAAACAAATAAAATTCGACAAATAAAAATTCAATGTCTCATTAAAAAAAAAAAAAACTTAAAAAAAAAACTAACTAGAAACTAATAATGAGGTACAACTAAGAAACTAAAAATTTAGTTTTAAGGCCACAACTAAGGCAGTTTCTGGCCCTTATGAACCCTCATCCTTTGATGAAATTTGCATAAAGGCCCCGTTTGAGGTCGAGTTGTACATCGAAGCTTGGCGTTACTATCAGTCTTCTCAAAGAGGGAAAATTAAATTTTAAAATGCCATAGCTTGACAAATTTCAAGAGGAACCTTCCTAGTACAGGATACATATCTATCAACAGTTGTTTTCGCGATATTAAGTAGGTAGCTAGATTTTAATTTTTAGAGTCGAGTACACGGGGCACTCAAGGTGGTATATCAAGCTTCCTGGAATAGCTCAAATGGGCTAGGTAGGTAGGGACCTACCTATTTTTATTTACAACGCGATTTCCACAAAATTTGCTCCTTGAAAATTGAATTCCTTCGAAAATACTCTTTTGACGTATATAACTTGGAAGGAGGTAGGTACTAAAAGTTATTGACACATACAAGAGATATTATAAACAATTATATTGACTGAAACTAGGGAGAAGGGGGGACAAAATCAAAGAGAGATGATCACCATTCAACCATTCCAGGTTCGCTTTCAACTACGTACATTCTCTTAAACCTTTTAAAAAAAAAGAATGAACCGGACTTCTTAGACATCAGAAATTCCTTTTAGCGAATTGTCGGAGACAATTAAGCCACTTTCCTTTTTTCTCGAGTTTTAATGGAGTCGAATGAAATCCGATTGAAGAAAAGAATCATGTACTTACCTAACAAATAATTTATAGCGAAATAAGTCGTCTCTCAACAGACAGAATGAGCAGTAGGGTTCAGCCATTGAAATGTGTTCTTGGGGTCAGTCCTTTACTATCCACCAATTTTCAGCAAAATCGTATCGTTAGACGGTGAAAAATTGATGTTGTGACGATTTTGAAATCGTCGTTTAAGCAGCAACATGCTGTAACTCAATTCCAAAATATTTAAAAAAGTTCCATTCATGCAGCATGAGTTGGTGAGCGAATTTTCGAAAATTAATTTTAACCGATTTTTTGGGTGATTCTTATAGGAAATTTCACGCTGATTCCGAATATACCATTTATTACAACGTATACAATATACGTTTAGGATGGTATTTCACACGAAAAACCTCGAAAAACACGTTTTTTAGCGATTTT
>JAEMON010000013.1:22353754-22365729 GCA_030264115.1 Lygus lineolaris
CCCCCCCCCCCCCCCAAAAAAAAAAGCAACACTGGGGGGGTCATAAGAAGCCATCGAATCCTCTCAATGATCAATGGCAATGCCTTATAACATGAATCCTACGCCAGTCTTCTCATCTGCACTGCATTGTTGGTTGTAAAATAATGAAATATCACCTTCTCCTATTACTTCATAGAACAGCGAGTGTAGCAGTGTACAGTCCCACTCCTAATTATATTTTGTGAGATACTTAATATGCGATGAGTGTCCGATTTATTCAATCACTAAATTGTAAATTATTACTCAGATTCGAGTTATTACCTTGGGCTTGACAGACCATATTTGGTCGGGCAGCAGACTGACAGGCAAATGTGTTTTGATGAACCGCGGGGATTTCTGCTCTGCAATGTAGTTTATAGTATCCGCTTGGAAAATCCAATTGTCGTCAGGGTTCGTTCCCTGCTTCAGTTCATCCGACAGAATGCAAACAGCTCTGAAATCACAGAAATAATGATTATGATCAACGAACTGCATTGAATCAGTTGTCTACTTCAACATAGCTAATAGATAATGATCGTGATAATGATACGTTAGATTCTGGAGTTTCTTGGTGATTATTGACGTCTATGTATACATAGACATCCTATAGGATCCTATAGGATCAAGAGTTTCCTGCTGTTTATACAGGGTTACACAGGATTGAGTGCAAACACTTCAGTGATCGATTCTGCAACTACATAAGTTCCTACAAAAATTGCCTCCTGAAGTTTTTGTTAACTCTTGTTTTCAGCAGTTTTTCACTTTTAAGACCTTTTTCGTGTTTTCGACTTTGAGCCACTTACATGGCCACAACTTCCTTAATATATATTGTTTAAAATTGAAAATAAGGACACCGTTGGAAAGAGCGTTAAATTTTCTGTAAGATAGTCATAATAAAACTCAAACTTCATTTTTATTGAACTCTTATAGAGTCTGAACTTTAATTTCAGTTGTACTTCATCACTGGTTTTTACCTGCATTTTTTAAATGAATCCGTTTTCAAGTGGTGGGGAAATCTTTCTGTTTCTGTTTCCAACAATGTAATTATTTTCAATTTTACTGTGGGAATTAGGGGGGAAAATCACGATTAAATGAAAAGAACTTGGGATTTTCGCAATTAATCCTGAGACACCTTGTATACCGGTTTTTATTTTCCCTGAAGATGAAGGTACAAATAAACGTACGATATTTCGGAAAAATCTCCTCTCAATCGATCGCACCTCAACAATATTGGGATCTCCAAATTCCACCGTAGGTAGATTAGTTACTATTTATAGGGTTGTATTTTATTGAGGCTCAATGTCAAGTCTGTGATCTACAACGACGTTTCGTCCAATTTATTAGACATCTTTAGGCCTTCCTATATCATCAACGCTCTAAACAGTGCAATTCCACAACATCAACATGTTTGCAAACGAATAAATAACAACCGTTCATTGTCAGATCGCAGTTGAGGATTCAAATCACATTAGACTGTTACCTAATAACAAAAAGTACAATAAAATTTCGTTTAAAATTAATAATAAGGTACGTAAGAACCTATTTTTATCATTTGGCGCACTTTTTCGATTGCCAAGTTCAGACAAGGTAATTTTATTTCCAACCCTCACAATGGGTTCAAATGTTGAAGGTAAGTATTATATATAGGCATATTATATTCCTGTTGGACCCTACAAAAATATAATATGTTATACTTAAAAAATATAAAAAATGTGAAACATAGGTATTATGTTTCAAATTTATTCACTAAATATTATATTGTATGATGCTGCTATTTTTATAACCATACGGTGAAAAACGCTGAAAATTATTACACAACGGTTTATTATTTTCTGTATAGATCGCCGATCTACAAAGATCCTATTGACATAAAGTACTCATCTTCCGCGATGTTCACAATCACCTCTTGGCGACAATGAGTAGGTACCTTCTTGTAATTATCGGAGAGTTGTATCATTCATTCTTAATGAAATTCAGTAACTAAGGAAGCTTCTGAAAGTAAACAATAAACTTGGTTCGGTGGAATCTAAAGAAAGTTGCATTTGAACAGCTGATATTTGAACGGAGATTTTGCCTACTCGGGAAGAATTGCGATTCACACTCGTGTTCCTGCTCTTTTTTTCGTTCAACCCTTAAGTCCTTACAGGGAGCAAACGGTTGGTCCTAAAACGCTCCGCAAGGTCTCATTCGACGCTAAAAACTGTGTTCTATTTTAAATTGATGGAAAAATATGCCTTCCTATTTGAAATTTTCGAGCTAGGGCGTTTTGCCATCCCCTATTTTCTACCCCTTAGAGAAGACGGTATACCAAATTGGGGTCCGGGGTTTGGACGGTATACCAAATTTCATTCATTTTGGTCCATGGTAACTAAGGAAAGTGCCGCGTACGGCGGACGGACGGGTTTTTTAACACAGATGTGTTTTAGCCTTGGACTACGTAACTAATTGAGCTCGCAGCTCAGCTGAGTCGAAAATGGAGCTCCCAGAGCAGCTGAGTCGAAAATTGAAGATTGAAGAGGGGTTTATGTCAAACGCGTGAGCTAAAGCACATTCTGTGTTTCAATAATTTCGTCCGGAGTATGTAAATAGAGGTAACCGGGGGTCCAGGGGGCTTGCCGAGTTTTTTATTTGATTTTTGGATTCTACGTATCTTGAAACGTAAAACCTCAAATTTCGAGGGGGGTTAATTTTTTTTTTTTTTTTTTCGTGCTCAATTCCAAAGGTTCATTATTGAACATAATAAACCAAAACGATTATGGAACTTCACGCTGTAATTTTCATTATTATGAGAAAACCCTTGTTTTCCAATCAAATGAAATGCAGGTTTCCAAAAACAAAGACTGAGGATTCGAATAAAATGGGAGGACATAAACCATATAAATCCTATCGAGGAAAAGATACCCAGTCATGAAATAACTACGTCGCTCGACTCTTACTCACTGAGAAAAATTGGAAATATCCTATTCCGATGATTTTATTTGACGTTCTATGAATAAAAAATAACAAATTGGTTTTGCTCCAAAAACCTATTGTAATGCCAGGCAGTGAAGTTTTATAAGGGATGCGTCATGTATCTATTTCTGAATCTTTACTCCTGCAATGTCAATTTATTGATTAATTGATTTTATTCCATCCTGCGATTCATCGCACGAGTTTAAAAAATTAATTTAAAGACAACATTCGAAAATACAAATTATTATAGAACCTCAAGATGCCTAGTTCACTACTTCATTAGTACATAAATTAATATGTACAGGTAGGTATGTATTGTGATATTGTTTAGAAATGAATGCATTTCAGGAGATGGGAAATAGAATGAGGGTGATTGTCGATAGCTAAACAGCATTCAAAATCTTTTATTAACGATACCCAACACTTGAATCCGTGTGGCGCCAACCCCACATAATTTACCCAATTTACCTTCCATTCTTCTTCTTAAAAAATGGCAATTGTTGTAGATTTCTCTGCTATTTATGGTGCTGAGAATATTTCTTGCATTCTTATATAAAAACCTACTTAATACATGATTATTCATGACTTTCCTACACAAATACACTTGGATTTTTACATCATCTTCAGGGTCTGACAAAATTACTACAGTAGTATCGCATTTGCTGGACTCTGAAAGTTGCATTTTTGAACACTGAAAACTTGGGAACTTTAACTCACTCGAATAGAATACCTACGTTAAAAACAGTCTTGCAGCATGCGTTGATGAGCAAATTTTCAAAGAATTATTTCAACCGATTTAGTTGGCGTTTCTTATAGGAAATTTTATGCTGATTCCTAATTTAGTTCCTATGTTTGAGATGGTAGGTACTTTTTAGACAAAGGAACCGTCAACCCGAGCAACGTTCCTTTCTTCTGATAATATCTACATTTGTTTGGATTTTTTAGATCGATCCAAGGGTCAGATATCGTCTGGAATTATTATTGTGTTTTCCGATCAAATGAGACGGCTTCCTGATCGAATGAAACCTCTCACCAATCAAATTAAATCTCTTCCCGATCAAATGAAACCTCTAACCAATCAAATGAAACTTCTTTCCGATCGAATGAAACCTCTAACCAATCAAATGAAACCTCTTTCCGATCGAATGAAACCTCTTACCAATCAAATTAAATCTCCAAATATTTAAATTAAATACAAGAGGTTTCGTTTGATCGGAAGGAGGTTTCATTTCATCGGAAAGAGGTTTTTATTTGATCGGAAGAAGGTTTCATTTGATCGGAAAGAGGTTTCATTCGAGTGGAAAGAGGTTTTTATTTGATCGGAAGGAGGTTATAGTTCATCGGAAAGAGGTTACATTCGATTGGAAGGAGGTGATTGATGAGAGGTTTCATTTGACCGGAAAGAGGTTTCATTTGATCGGAAGAGGTTTCATTCGATTGGAAAGAGGTTTTTATTTAATCGGAAGGAGGCTTCATTTGATCGGAAAGAGGTTTTTATTTTATAGGAAGGAGGTTTTCATTTGATCAGAAGGATGTTTCATTTGATCGGAAAGAGGTTTCATTCGAGTGGAAAGAGGTTTTTATTTGATCGGAAGGAGGTTATAGTTCATCGGAAAGAGGTTACATTCGATTGGAAGGAGGTGATTGATGAGAGGTTTCATTTGACCGGAAAGAGGTTTCATTTGATCGGAAGAGGTTTCATTCGATTGGAAAGAGGTTTTTATTTAATCGGAAGGAGGCTTCATTTGATCGGAAAGAGGTTTTTATTTGATAGGAAGGAGGTTTCATTTGATCAGAAGGATGTTTCATTTGATCGGAATGAGGTTACATTTGATCGGAAAGAGGTTTCATTCGATTGGAAAAAGGTTTCATTTGATTGATGAGAGGTTTCATTTGATCGGAAGGAGGTTTCATTCGATTGGAAAAAGGTTTCATTTCATCGGAAACAGGTTTCTTTTGTTTGGAAAAAGGTTTCATTTGATCGGTATAAGAGGTTTCATTTGATCGGAAAATGGTGCTTTATATTTGGAAAAGTGTCGAACTTCTGGAATCGTTTTACAATGATTTGAAACGGATGGATACCTAACATTTTGAAGCCATTTCAATAGCTGAGTTTTCTTCGAATATTCGCGGCAATAAACATGAGAATATGAAAATGTAACAATTTCTCAGACTTACTCCAGAAAGGGGAATCTTTGAAGTAAAAGTTTGTTGTTGCTTGCCTCGTAGTCCAGGTCATTGCACAACAGCCAGACCATTTCCTGCGTCCAAGTGGTGCCTGCAAGTTGAACCGAAATAGTTAGCATACCAAGCCCGAAAATACCCGAATGATAAGAGCAGCAACATGTAGGTTGGTTCGGATGGGTTTTTCATCCTACGATGAGACAAATCTTTACAAAAACGACAGGAAAAGGCATTTTAAAGGAATGGCAGGCATATATCGGATGTTCCGTGTTATAGAGTATCCAGATATTCCAAAATCTACGAGTTGAGCGAACAAATCTTCTATGTTTGTAGGTATATTATGACATTGATCTCGAGTCTGGAACATGCCTCGGTACTTTTCTCCCAAACTTACGCTAGCCTTGCTCATCTTAGTTCTTCGGGATGCGACCCAGCAGGAAGGAGAAGGAAGAAACTACTCCATCAAGTCATTGATTCTTTATTGCCGTTGATGTTTCGTAACCAGACTGAGTACATTCTCAAAAACTTGGGTAGATCATCCGAGTGAACACGAATTCATACGCAAAAAAACATCGGGTAGGTCTACAGTACATGCAGCCAACAAACTGCATTAGTCCAAACCACTGAGAACCTCAACAAGGCTATGTTGCTAGATAGAGGAAATCACATGTTGGCTGTGATGAATAGGTACCTATGTAGTATAAATAGCTACCTGATGTTTTTTGAGTACGAATTCAAGTTCACTAGGAAGATCTACCTTAATTTTTGTGAATGTACTCAGTCTGGTTACGAAAAGTCTACGACGTAATGAATTACTTGATGGAGTATGATGGAGAATCACTTGATGGAGTAGTTTCTTCCTTCTTCTTCCTCCTGGGCCGCAACCCGAAACTGAGATGAGCAACATTAGCCGGCTGTCCACTCTACCCACAACAAAAATTGGCTAGCCTTGGTTACAGGGTACGAAACTACAAACTGGACCTCCCACGACATGGGGATCATTGATTTTTGACATGTTTCAGGTGATCCAACAACGAAATATGTATTTATATTGTTTTATGTTTATAACCATCAGTAACTAGCGGTAGCCCTGAACGCGAGGTTATCATCTGCTACTGTTTTTTTAGGTATCACTAAAAGTACATCGTTATTGATAAGAGCAACAACTACATTATTATAGTTGAAACTGTCGTTTTTTCTACCAATTTGGATTGATAATTGGCCACCTACCTGATCGTGCTAATAGAAATAGGTACCGTTATCATCTCATTTCTGCCAGTAAATTAAACCTCCCTATGTTTTACCTGGGAAGTTAGTTTTTATTTAATGTTTCAAGGGTAGGTACCGGCCTTTGTTTTGATCCTAATAATCTTGACGTTCCTTTTCTTTTTTCTAGTACCTACCTATAGTTATAAGCCTGAACTGAACCTACTTATGAACACGAATGATGTCCTACGTTCGTTTTAGCGAATTTTCGAAGAAAATGAAGCTATTGTGTAAATTACTATCTTAAACATAGGAACATTATGCTATATTCGGAATCAGCGTTAAATTCCCTATGAGAATCACCCACAAAATCGGTGAAAATTATTCTTTGAAAATTCGCTCAGCAACTCATGCTGCATGGATGGAACTTTTGTTCGGTTGGATGTCGATTCGTGAAGCATTGGATAGGTATCTTATACGACAATACCTCATCAGATTCCCCAGAGCCGCCCCTGATACCTACCTAACTTGCTCAACAGTTTTCCTGACTATTCTTTAGGAGATTGAAATCTTCAATTCAGTCTGTCAAAATGCAAAATCCGAAGACTAGCTTTTTCGAATTTATAAATTTTACAAAAGCTTAACAAGATTAGCACATATTAGCTGTGTTATTTACGTCAAACGTTTCTGCCCCCAAGAAAAGATTCTCTTCTTTAGCTATTTTGTTCTTGAACAAAAATCTTAAAAATTTGTGGTTGCCCTTCAGAAGAATGAGAGAATAATTAAAGGCCGTAAGTATTAATTTAGACAGGTGATTTGCATACATTTCGACCCAACTCTGCCTACTTAATGGACGGTTATTCTCATACCGATAATGATCACCCATTATTATTCTGGGAGGTTGAGGTTTTGCCGTATTTTTCCGAGAAAAATCTGACAGTGAATGTAAAATACTGAAACTTATCTAATTAATTTAGTGACCCACTTACTTATTTAGTGAGTGTAAAATACTAAAACGTATCCACAAATACGTGTAATCACGAATTACTCCCAGAATATCCAAGAATATTAGGAATCTTCATTTCGATTACGAAAAAATAAAATGGAGCGTAATTTTATATATATACCGTAAGACGGGGGTTACTTCAGCCCACGTTTTAAGAATTTTTTTGGATTTATATGTCTGTATTCATTCAATCGAATTGCCCTTTTAATATATCATTCTTGATCTATTCACCATTATATTTCCATTTCAAAAGTTCATATTCGAGCGATTTCCATTTCAAAAGTTAATATTTGAGCGATTTTAATTTCAAAAGTTAATATTCGAGCATTAGAAATCCATGAACAAAAATGGTGAATGTGGTATAGTTATTGTACCACCTGGGGGCAACTTCAGACCACCCACGTTTTTTCACTCAAATAATCGGAAAATGAAGCCCTGGCTCGATTTTATCCCAGTATTTAGCTTCCATTTGGGCCCTCTTACCTACATCTAACATTAGAGGAAAAAATTCATTTGAAAACCTTTTTTGTGCGAAATAAAACTGGAACGAAGTATAAAACATATTAGTGACTAGTCATACACTTGAGATCACAAGAGTGACACATTTAAGTCGAATAAAATTTGAATAAAACTAAAAAAAAATGTAAACAACTAAAATAAAATTGGAATAAAACCTTGGAAACACTGATTAAGAAAAACTTGAATGAAACTGAAATGAACATGAATCAAAATAAAATAAAATTGGAATAAAACCTTGGAAAAATAATAATAGAAAATAGAATTAAAATAATTTTTCTGAAAGAACCAGGAGAAGGTTGGGATTTTCAAAAAAAAAAAAAAAAAAGTTCAAAGTGAAAAGTTTAAAAAAGTTTGATTTTTCCCAAGTAAGGGTTCAAAAAAGCTTGATTCCTCCCAAGGGAACAGTCCAGCTTGTATTATCCCAACTTGGGTTAATCCTAATTTGGTGACAATTTTTGAAAATTCCCAACATACGTAGACAAAAATAATAGTAAACAAAAATAAAAGAAGTTAGAATGTTTTCAGTTCTCAACTCATTGAGGTCATGATTCCGTCATCCCATGTTGGATTTTCCAGCTAGAAGGAGCCTAAAGCCCTGCTTGTATTATCCCAACGTGTTACGTGTTACAAACACGATTTTGGTAGCAATAATCAATGGATAAACATCGTGAGTACTGAATTAAAATTCCTATACATAATGGATATTGAGAAGACAAAGGACCTTGGTCCAAGGTAAAATAATTCTCATAATTATTTTTATAATTACCAAAATGTATTTTTGTACGTGCAAATACTATCGGGCACAAGTATTCAGTCAATCTTTGGATAGCTAAGTAAGAAGACGTTTTCTTCTAGCTACCTACGGCCCTCCCACTTCCAATATTCTTAATTAATAGAGGTAATTTCATAGATACTTTTCTTACCGCACTTTGGGAAGGATATGACCCAGGTATCGTCAGGCCGGACTTCGAAGTTTTTGATGCGGTCGAGGTACGGGACGAATTCTCTGGGCATGACGAGGCCCGAAGGAATGATTTTGACGTCCCCCACTGGCATAAGTCCTGGCAGTCTGTGATCCCTGATGTAATCAGCGATCGGATCCTTGAGATCTTCTGCCTTCGCCATCTGAGGACAAGCAAAATGCTAAAATGAAATTTACTATTATTAATATGGGATAGGATAGGTTCTTTTGGGGCAAGTTCCAGACTAGGATTTAAGGCTATAGTAGATTGCCGTTCATGCCTTCCATCACTTCAGTTCAGCTTTTCCTCATGTTCAGAGAGACATTCACCACTTTTTCACGTTGACTTCGGTAGGTAGTGAAAATCCAGAAAAAACTTACTATTTCTATGAGTTGTACTGTTTATTTAGGTGTCACCAGATCGAGAACAAAGGAGCAGCTCGAAGTTAAACATTTGCTCACCAGAGTGCATAGGTACCGCTCTTGAACAGATGTCTAGTCGAGCGTGTTCCCCCCAGAAGTCCCTGCGCACCGCCATCCAGCCAGAAAAGCCTTGTCATATTAGTGTAGTTTCACCAGATCATGAACGAAGGAGTTGCTCGAAGTTGAACATTTGCTCACCAGAGTTGCATATTATGTACCCCTCTTGAACAGAAGTCTAGTCGAGCGTGTTCCCCTCAGACCTCCCTGCACACCGCCATCCAGCCAGAAAAGCCTTGTCATATTAGTGTAGTTTCACCATAGATCGCGAACGAGGGAGCAGCTCGAAGTTGAACATTTGCTGACCAGAGTGCATAGGTGAGGATCTGATAAGGTGAGGCCAAGACTGAGGAACAAACTTGAAAAATAGTTACTTAGGTGTTGGGGTGAGATGAAAACCTACTGTTAGTGAATACGAGTATATTACTGTTGTGGGCATCGTTATCAATTGTCATGAGACGGGCCACGTTGGAAGATGGGGCATAAATATCCATTTTGAACGTATAGTTTTGAACGTATAGTATGAAAAAATCACGGCAGTATCAATCCATGGTTGCGTGGTAACCAAGGCTGAATTGAAACATTCCAACCAGCAGCCTCAATGGCCTCCTTCTGGTCTAATACGAATCGTATGAATCCCAAGTCCCAACTGCCAGGGCAAGTTGCACACAATTTGAATATTATCATTAGGGGGTCATAGGTACAATGGGTACATGGTACCTATGATAACAGGTACTTACAATTCTTGTTATGGGTATGTGGGGACTTCATTCGGTAAAATTTGCCGTTTTATTATTAATATTCTTCTTTTGTGGTTTAAACGGCCGTATTAATTCAGCTAACGGTCAACAATAATATTCATATAAAATTCGTTGAACAAATGATTCATTTTCAAATGATTCGATATTGGTTCGAAATGATCGATATTTTTCTTTCGATGCTTCATTGATATTGACATTGGGTTCCGAAATTGTTTTGAGATATGGAATATCAAACCGACAGGTGGGTATATAGAATTGAAGCCGATTTCACATTAAGCCGCAACGACGTAATCTCGTCCGCTAACCCGCAAGGCCGTAAAACCGTAATTGGATCTGATTGGCTAATTGGCTGTTCTCCATCTTTACGGCTTTGCGGTCGAACGAGTTTTGAACCTGACTATACCCGATTCGAAAATCGGAATATTTTACGGCTTCACGGATCTGCGTATTGGATTATGTGCAGCAACGCTGATCGTAATTACCTTTCTTCGCCCCTTCAGTTGAAGCTCCATGTGAACGGTTGACGGCGTTGCGGTTCTACGGTTATGTGGTTTCTTACTTGATTGGCTAATTATGAGCCAATGAGTACGAATTACGGTTTTACGGCCTTGCGGGCGAGATTACGTTGTTCGGCTTAATGTGAACCCGGCTTAACCGTGCGTACCGACGCTTAGCTCCACCCTTGAAATTTGTTTTCACAACCATCACAGTTCACCAATTTAAATGAAATGTTCACTAACTGATTCACTCGTTACTTACAAAAGAGAAGAAGCTGCACTGCTCAGCGCAAACGCTTTTTACAAGAAAACTCAATTTTGTCGTTCCTTTTAAGTGCAAAGTTCCACTTAATTACTAATTATTCTGGCTCCGCCATCAATTCAATCTCTATGACATTTCCAACGCCCGCAATTTTCTGTGTCTTTTGTTTGCACTGTGAGACAAGGCCTGAGAGAGCCTGTCGAGTACACTCTGAATAATCAACGCGCCTGAGGGTCCTACTATATCAAGCTGAAATAATGTAAATTTGGTATTTGTTAAAGGGAGACGTTTTTCTGAAAACGAATGAATATGCAATCTGAAAACGAATGAAAAAAGGTGCGAGCTTTTCCAGTATGAGTGGATAGAAATGCCGAGTTGATCATTTGAATTGAATCCGTACTCATGGGAATTTGATTGGTTGGTTCCCATGTATTTCGAGTTACGTAGATGAGAAATGTCCGTGATCTATGTAGAATGGAACGTGAATATCCACAAGATACGAATGACACATGAATGTTGAGACCCCAACTACAAAATCTGCATTCAGGTCATGAAAGTACTTCAGTCCCGTAAAGCAATACTAATCTTAAATATTAGGAATCTTGTACGATTTTTCACATTTTAGGTTTATGTAAATGCTTTACTTATTAATAATTGTATTATAATAATTAAATTAATTTAATCTAATTTAAATTTAAATTTAATTAATTTAATTTAATAATGTTTTATTACTTAATAATTTTATTAGGTATAATAATTAAATTAATTTAATTTTAATTTAATTACATAATTTTTATTGGTAATTTTATTATAATACCTAAATTAATTTAATTTTAATTAAATTTTATTTTAATTGAAATAATTTATTTATTTTAATAATTTTTGTATTAATAATTCATTAATTATTAATAGGAGGTACCTACCCACATTATAGGTCTATTCCAACTAGCGGCGGTGCAGGTAATATTCGAATACACATCCTCAAACAAATTGTCGACAAGAAAGTGAGCATAAGGCTCTGCTCACCTAAAATATTCGAATATTACCTCCACCGCCGTTAGTTTCGATTCATTCATTTTCAAATGTCAAGCAAAAACGCTGCAAATTATTACACAACGGTTTATTATTT
>JAEMON010000013.1:22372895-22386133 GCA_030264115.1 Lygus lineolaris
TGATACAAAATTGATTTTTCGATGAAAATAATGAATTTTTGGGCATACCAGCATATCAAACCATATTTTGTTGAGCCAGTGAACAATTGAGGTAAATCTGAGCAATAATCATTGGGAAAATTCAATGAAGTCACAAACATTACTAAAATATGAGTTGAATGTGCTAGTATGTCCAAAGATTCATTATTTTCATCGAAAAATCCATTTTTTATCAGTCAAAATGAATCGGGAGTGTCACTACTCGATTCAGCGAGAAAAATTACTTGGAAAACGATACCTAACTCGTACTACTATACTGTACGATACCCACGGTAGTATCAGTATTCTATGACCTAACTCCTCAAGTCATGGTAAGGTCCACCCTAAAACACTCGATTTCCTTGCAAAACACACGTTTTTTCGCATAAACACTCGATTTTCTCAAAAAAGTTCCCTCTAAACAATAAAAACTGACTATACCGTTGGAAAGCTGAGGCTTTTGCGCATTTTTTAGGCTTGGGTTTACTCTTCATATTAAGGGAGTTGTGGCCTTTTCAGTGACCAAAGGTCGAAAACACGAAAAAAATCTTAAAAGTGAAAAAACCCGGGTTTTTAGTGGTTTAGGAAAAAAAACGCTAGGAGACACTTTTTGTTGGAAATTGCCTGTAGAACACGTGGGAGAAGTTTTTATGAAATAATCGCAGTTGTTCTAGAATTCGTCGAGCTGAAAAAGTGATTTTTTGAGCTGATAGTGGTAACACTTATTTCAGCCTCTATATTATCAATTGTAAGCTGAATAAGGCGATGGAAGAAGAGGATAAGGGCAATTGTAGGTATATTTGAATTAAAAAGTTGTATATTTGCACTGTGGTGATTAAGAAAACTTCATATTACTCATTATTTTCTCTGTTCTCTTCTTGCACTAAGAGATTGTGATTTGTATTTATATATTCATCAAACTTGTATATTTGTGTCGTCTGGTTGCAAAACCAGTCATCAACATAACAGAAAATTTTTCAGCAGAGCCAATTTTCTGTCACACCAAGAGACATTGAGATATGATCTTTCTTGTTGTTGATGTGTCACTAGGATAGTAGATTTTGAAGCGCCATAAGAAAATCTGTGGGAAGGTGCAGGGAGGGGCAAATTCAAAATTCTATTTATGATTTGGCTGGTTTTGCAACCCATTTTGGGGTTGGCCGGTTTTGCAACAAACTTAAGCTTAAAATATCAACAAAATTGACGTTAAATGGTGGAGTTTTAGCCAAGAAAAATCATTCACAATGTTTCTTGTAAATGAACTTCAAGAAGATATAATTTGAATGACAGGATGTTGGAAGATTCACTTATCTGAAAAACTGAAGATACCTATAATAGTTCCACGAATACAAATAAAACCACGCTCTGCTACCAAAAATGTGTCCACAAGTAGATGCAGTCTCAGAAACTATCCACCTAAATTCAAATTTGGTATCTACCTAACTGTGCGAATTGTGAAAGTTGTGTGGATCACTTGATTGGAAGGAACTATAGGCATCCATTGAGAAGACGTAGATTACCAGAAGAAGTGAAACTAGGTTTATTATAGAAAATAAAGCAATTTTGTATAAAATAAAATAAAACCAAAATAAATAAACCCTACCTATAGGAGCTCAATAAAACTTTGAGATAATGGTAGGTATACACTCCGAGCTTGGATCGATAAAAGAATATAACATTTCTGTAGGTACCTAAAATTTATCCAGCACTATATCGACGAATTTCTCAATTTCTTAGAGATAAAATCACCACACGCAATTCCTTTTCACACAACTTTCCGTCAGAAAAAAAAAGATGTAAACAACACTATCGTCAAGACGATATGATAAGCGGGAACACTGGCGCTACCTCGTGGATCTGGAGATGACCGGTTTTGAAAAACAATGGCGAGAGGATGTGGCCGATTTTGCAGCACATTGGAGTTTTCCAACCCCCAAAACGCACGGATTTGACTGGTTTTACTATGGTTTGTCGTTTCTAATGGGTGGGAATGTTAGTAGAGTACTTGATAGAATATAAACAGCGATTTTCCGAAAAATGAGGAGTTGGCCGGTTTTGCAATCAGACGACACATTTATATGACTTGGTAGATTAGAACGGAGAGAATAACGAACATTCATACATACATTGTTTAGAAACCGTTATAAAATATTGTTGGTTGAGAAAAACATGAGATAGATATGAAGTCTCCCCCAAATGAATCAATAATATTTTCTTGAGGAAGATTTCAGTTCTTCAGATCTTCCTCCAGACAACAATACTTCGAATCAGAGGGGAAGACTCCAGTTCTTCAAATCTCCCCCTGATCTTAAAAAAACCATCAACAACAGAAAATGGAGTTCTACACAATTGACCAACAGAATGAAGGGAGTAGTTCATGATTCAGTTCTTACGCAATGTGAGTGCGTTGAAGAGTGAACATGCTTGGGAAGTTCAAGGAAACCCAGATCAGGCATAACTTGGCAGAGGAACGCTCAATACCACACCCACGCGTGCGTTGCATTATTGTACGATTATTTATGATGTGGATCAACTCACAAGCTCATTGAATAAATTCCTATCTCAAATTCCTCTGTGCCTCGCCCTCTCATAATGCAAACTAATTCCGACGGAGCCACGTGCCTTGTATGCTCTAAATATAAAATTAAAATATCACGAAATCCAGCTTCGAACTGTATCTCTCCATTATTACGTACTGGCTGACTGAGAAAATGTGAATAGATTTGAAGTATTTTCAGCATCAAATAACGGTGAAGAATTTGAATAAGACGAAGGAAGATAATCCCAAAAAAAGTTCCATTCATGCAGCATGAGTTGATGAGCGTATTTTCAAACAATAATTATAACCGATTTGGTGGATTATTCTTATAGGAAATTTATTTTTAATTTTTTTTAAAATTATTATTTAAATTATATTTAAATACATATGAAAAAGTGGTAACTTTCAGGAATCGTTATAGAATGGTCTGAAACGGATTTCCATGAAGAAAATTTTCAAAAATTTGCATTACTAAAATTTTGAAGCCATTGCAATAACTTCATTGTCTTCAAAAAATCTCAAAAAACCTTCTAAATATCCATAATTTGAACCCTTGGAGTACTCCAAAAATTCTGGCCAACGAACTTATCCTCCTTTGGATATTATTGACAATTTTTCGGATTTTTAGCTCGATTCCTCGGTCAGATACCGTCTGGAGTGACACATTTATGTAAATATATAACAACACAAAAACATATAAAACATATAAAAAAGTGTTAAATTTCAGGAATTGTTTTAGAATGGTCTAAAACGGATTTCCATTAAGACAATATTTTCAAAAATTTGCATTATTTAAATTTTGAAGTCGGTGAAAAGTAAGACAATTTCAATATGTGGGAGATTCTAAGATGTTATCATAGAAACGGTCCAGTGGATCCGAAACGGCAAAATCTTGCTTCCTCACTATCAAGGTAAGAAAGGAAGTAAAGTCACTAGAATCACCAATACTGGTAGGAAGCTATATATATTTTGTGCGAGAAGTTGACAAAAAGTGTGTCCTCCAAAATCAACATTTCCATTTGCTCTTTGGGGGTTTTAAGTTTTCTGAACAATTCTGGTTCCGTGCCTGTCTGTCTGTGATCAATTCCTTGTCCTAATAATAAAATAAGTACAAATAATAAAGTGAAATGAAGTACTGAGAAATAGCAACAATAAATAAATGAATTAACACTTAAGTTTGCAGAAACTAATCCACTATGTGGGTTAATATTTCATATTATTGTTATTATTTCATATTCCATATGATATATGGAATGTCTGATTTTCAGGGATTGCCCAAGACGGTTCCCTATTACATCGCCGTCGGACAAGTAGCAGAGTGTGCGCATGCGCAAGTGTGAAACTACGATTTCTAAATTCCAAATGGACCGATTTCGCTGAGATTTGGAGGACAGTTGGGGTCTGGTTCCTCGACAATGGACTATGAATTTCGTTACAATTTGATCACTAATAGCTACTGCGTATGTGCATACTTGAAACTTGTTGTCATAGATGACTCCTGAACTACTTGACCAATTCAAGCGGAATTCTCAGGTATTGCGTGGGTTAGCCGCTATAGACTGGCCCTTATTAATTTCGTCGCAATCGGGCCACTAGTACCGTGTGCGCATGCGTCAACGTGAGTTTCCTTAAACATCGGTTTCTCAGTTCGTAATGGATCCCTTTTGCTCAAATTCGAAGGGAATGGCTCCAAGACGATTGTTCATCACACCTCAGGAATACTGACGAACTCGGAGTCGAACCCGAACTATATGCTTTTCGAACTCGAACTCAAACCCGGACCGAGGTGTCCGAAAAATTCGAACTCGAACCTGAACTTTCCATAGTTCGAGTTCAAGTTCGTGGGTTCGAATGCACCCCTATTTCCGTCACATAGTCATCGGGTATCTGTATTGTGGCTTGATTTCAGTAGATTGACGAATTCTTCAGTAAGGAAAATACTTGGAAAAAATCGAAGCTCGGTTGTCTTCAGTGAATTTCGATGAACAGCCGTGGCTGCACCCTTCACAAGGCGGTTTGATAGGATAAAGGCACCAGTTATTGGCCGGTTAAGGATTTTTGGTGCTATTGTCTTGTTAAAAAGGCGTATTTTTCATTAAAATCCCTGTTGTCTTGGGGTTTTTAGGAAGCTTAGTATTCTAACATCGGGATTCACTAGTAGTGGTATTTAAATTTTTTCCCATAAAGACTGGAAAAAGTCAATTTTCGCTAGTTATTGGCCGGATTATTAGCCAGATTCAGTTATTAGCCACACTAATATTATTGCTTAATTCCCGAGTTTTTTATATTTTTATGGCACCAATCGACTACTAGATAATCGCAGTCTAAGGAAATATCAAAATAGGAGGAACAAAACAAAGTGGAAACACGTTAAATCCTTAAGAACGAGAGGTGGATGATTATCGTTTTCACAAGGAACAGGTGGTTTCGACCCACATGCGACGGCACGATCACTTCGAACTGAACTGTGAGGTTTCAATATGGTTACACTGTAACTCCTTTTGAGCCAGTGCCTTCTGTATTAGTTAGGTTAACTAACAAGAGTACTTGAAACGATATCAGAGACATCTGTGTAATAATAAACGAACTTCTTGCTTTAACAGTTTTATAATTCTTTCCAGTCCGAGAAGTGTATGCTTCTCCCGAATTTCGGAGAGCTTTACATTTTTTAGCTATCCATTCTGAAGATTTTCGGTACTACTTACTCGCTTTCATTGGATTATTATACGCTTTTTTTATATCATAACAAATAGATCAGTAATAGCCACTGCGCACTTTAAATTTATTGTCTTAGGCATTTGATCAATATTGTCATAGTAAAATTTTGTTGAAAGGCCACCTTGTGTTATCTCTGATCTCCAGTAACGGACGTATTACCCCAGTTTCGGTCTCGATGGACTGTCTATAACCTAGCATCTTTAATCTTAACTATCATTTTGCGAAAAAAAACAAAAAAAAACACATCAACATAGAAACACACACTTGACAATACAAGTATAGAGAGATTTATGATGTATGCCTTATTTTTTGCATTTTTTTCATTTTTTTATTTTTATATATTTTTTTACTTTATTTTTGAATGATTTTTTATAGGTGGATAAAAAATATAGGTTGTTGAATAATCATTTTAATCGGGAGCTCAGAGGGATTTGATAAAGAGACTACGATAAATATTATAGTAGATGTAATTCGCATATCCATCGTCAATTTTACCATTCTTCATACGAGAGATTCTTCGTACATAGCTTCGTTGATGGCGACTGTCAATCTGACTTGGCGAGAGCAGAAGCGAATGCATTTGCGAGAACGTTCGTGTTTTCGATCACCTCTTCGAAGACGCTGTTCTGTAACTTGTTAAGAACTCTTGCGACGCCGATCAAATTCTTGTATTGGGACATCACCAAATCTCTGGAAACTGATCCCTCAACCGTCAGGAGGGCCCCCAGCACGACCAAGGCAAACAAGAAATATCTAGTAGAGAACAACATGGCTTGATGGTACTCAACTCAACGGAGACTTCAAAAAACTACCCGTATATAAAGGCACGTTCAGAATTCGAACATCTATTATTTTTTCGAAAATTGTAGGTAAATCAAACTATTTTCGATGACGAGGAAAAACTTGTAACCTAGAACAGCCAAGGAATCCTCATAAAATTGGCCAATACTGTCTCATGGTAATATGAAATCCGATTCTCATACGATGGAAATTGGGTTTCGTCGTGATATTGAAACTTTCAAATTGAGCGGATGGGAATTGAATGTTGATGATTGGAACATTGGAAAACCATAACAATGATAGTAGGTGGCTCACGAGTTCAAGGTTATATGTGAAATACCGCGCACAAGATTCGACATTGCTGAAATGTAGGTTTTCCAAGTCAAAGTCAGAATTTTCCAATGAAACCAATTTCATAATTTTTCAACTCAAATTCCAAATTTTCCAAACCAAATTTTGCGAATTTTCTATTTCAAATTCAGAATTTTTCATTTAGAATTCGTACCTATTGGTTTTCAACAAAGATTGATACCTAACGATTCAAAAACCTGGTTTGAAAAATTCTGAAATTAATTTGAAAAATTCTGAATTTGGTTTGGAAAATTCTGAATTTGATTTGGACAGTAAATTCTGAATTTGGTTAGGGAAATTCTGAAAATAGTCTGAAAATCTGAATTTGACCTGAAATTTGACATGAGCCGAAATTGACATTTAAGACAGACATTTAGACATTGACATGAAATTTGACATTTAAGCCGCCGATAGTTCGAACAAACCTGTTGATGAACATGATGTGAGTCTCGAAACCTACTAGAATTCCTCTCGCACCAAGTATGCAGAATATCCCCTAAAAATTTCAAGGTGAAAGACCCGAAATTAACATGAGCTCTAGCAGTAGTGACCCTATTTATTGGCATCAATTATTTAAATTAATCAATAAATCGAGGTGAAACAAAACCTTATTAACACTTCAAGGGTTGTTCATTGATGGTACTCAAAAATTGGAAGGACCAAAAAAAAAATTAAATATTTTTCTATAATATAGTATTTAAGCCCTTCGATTTGATCCGCCGAATTCAATTATTTTCGAAATTTTAGTGAAGTAGTGAACAACTACATCGAACTAAATCAACCATGCAAATCAGTGGAGAATTCAGTCCTGAGTAGTAGGAATATTATACACACAATAAAATAAATTATGACAAAAAAATTAAAAAGAAATAAAAAAAACCTAAATAAAATAAAATAAATACCTACACACAATATTTTCTGGTCGATGATAACACGCTTTCTCGGTATCAACAGCCCCAATGCCGAATTTGGATTTAGAATGGTCTGAAACGGATTATTTGAAGCTATATTATGTAGGTAGTTCTTCCTTAACACAGCTATTAATTGTCCATCTTACTCACGTTGAAACGACATTTTAAAAAGTTCAAGTCATGCAGCATGACTTAACTAGCGAATTTTCTAGCATTTTTGACGCAATTTTTTAAACCAATTTTTATCATTATTTTTACCAGTTTTTTGAAATGTGAAAATTCTCAATAATTATCGGCCATTCTTATAGGCAATTTCGTGCAGATTCCGAATATACCATTTACCAGTTGCTATGTGAAAGATGGTAACTTATATCAAAAACCTCGAAAACGCGTCGATATTTTTAGTTTTTTATTGATTTTTTTTTTTATTTTAGCGAGTTTTCAAAGAAAATTGCAATGGCTTCAAAATTTTTGTGTTGCAAATTTTTGAAAATTTTCTTCTGAAAAAGACCATTCTGAAACGATTTCTGTAATGTAACACTTGTTTATATGTGTATAAGTATATATTTATATGTTTATATACCCGACGATATCTGACCGAGGAATCGAGCTAAAAATCTGAAAAAATTTCAAAATGTCAATGATATCAACAGAAAGGTTGTTGACCAGCATTTTCAGAATACTCCAAGGGTTCAAATTTTGAAAATTTAGAGTCAAAAATCGCTAAAAAATGAGTTTCGGTGTAAATTATCATCTTAAACATAGGAACATAAATATGGTATATTCGGAATCACCGTGAAATTGCCTATAAGAATCACCCACCAAATCGGTGAAAATCATTCTTTGAAAATTCGCTCATCAACTCATGCTGCATGACTGGAACTTTTTATCTCGATTCCTCGGTCTGATATCGTTTGGAGTGACACACACATATACCTACCTACATAATATATATGCATACACACATATGAAGAAGTGTTAAATTTCAGGAATCGGTTTAGAATGGAATAAAACGAATTTCCATGAAGAAAAATTTCAAATAGTTGCATTACTAAAATTTTGAACCCTCGTTTTGGTTTTTTTTCTTCATTCATATCGAAAAATCAGAATGTTATTGACAAATGTAAAATAGGTGAAGTGGTTATTATGTTAATATTATAAAAAAAAATTACAAGAAAACAGTGCAAGTTCTATTCATTTGAATCGGATACAAACAATTCCGGGGAAGTGCGCTGAACTTATTTGCTCTTCGCATACGCTTCTACGACAACCCTCACATTGTCCGCCAATTCGTCGAATACGTTCAAGTAGAGCTGATTGATCAGCTTCAACGCATCTACGAGCTGTTCGTAGTGTTCGATGATGAGAGGTCCTCGATTCTGGTACTTGCCGGCCTCTGCGACGAAAGCCGTTGCCATCAGGAGAACCAAAGCGGACAGGAAATATCTCGACGAAAACATGACTACGGGAAGCGACAACAAACGTGATTTCCTACAGCTGCACCCTTATAAATGTGGATATATCGATTAAAATTCGAACTATTTACAATGACGAGAGGTCATTAACTCGATGCAAACAAAGGCAACCCCATAAAAAGCGTTGTCCCAATCAGTCGTGTCATTCAAAATTAAGACGAAGCAAAATTTCGTCTTCGGCGGCGTTTATGATCAAAAATCAATAACAATTACATACGATTGCACAATTAAAATTGGTTACAAGGCAACAATTAGCGGAAGTAAAGGATTCCAATTTTTTGAAAAAAGCAATAAGCGTTTCAAGAATAATAACTGTCTGGGATAGAGAATAAATTTGTTCATTAAAAAGTCCCATTCATGCAGCATGAGTTGATGAGCGAATTTTCAAAGAATAATTTTAACCCATTTAGTGTGTGATTCTTATAGGAAATTTCACACTGATTCTGAATATACCATAATGCTCCTATGTTTAAGATGATTCACAGAAAGAACTTCAAAAACGCGTTTTTTAGCGATTTTTGACTCTAAATTTTCAAAATTTGAACCCTTGGAGTACCTGAAAAACGGACTCATCCTACGTTTTGATAGATATTATTGACATTTTGAAATTAACCGTCAAGGTACAGAGAGAGTACTACAGGCCTTGTCATTTTCAATGATTAAATATTGCAACCAAGCAAGTTTTCAAATTCTTGCATCGATTGAAAAGTCATTATTTTTGTAAAAAAAATAATTGAATTTTAAATAAATAAAGTTCCATTCATGCATCATGAATTTTCAAAGAATAATTTTAACAGATTTGGTGGGTGATTCTTATAGGAAATTTCACGCTGATTCCGAATATACCATATGTTCCTATGTTTAGGATGGTATTTCACACCAAAAACCTCAAAAAACACGTTTTTTTTTTAAGCGATTTTTGAAACTAAATGATCAAAATTTAACCCCTTGGAGTACTCCAAAAATTCTGGCCAACGAACTCATCTTTCTTTTGATAATATTGACATTTTAAAAAATTTTCGGATTTTTTATCTCGATCCCTCGGGCAGATATCGTCTGGAATGACACTTATTTATTTATAATATATATAAATAAATATATAAATTATCTATACCTACACGTATAAAAAAACTGTCTAATTTCAGGAATCGTTTCAGAATGAACTGAAACGGATTTCCACGAAGAAAATGTTCGACAATTTTCATTACAAAAATTTTGAAGGCATTGCAATAGCTTCATTTTCTTCGAAAATTCGGTAAAAACCTACCAAATTGTGTCGAATTATTATAAACACCAGGAGGTCTGGCGAGATTCCTGGTCTAGTATCGGTATTGAAGCAGTCAATAAAAACATGTTGACAACCAGGTAATAGGTTCTTGGTAAAGTGGATTATTATCTTTACCGGTATGAGAGATTTAACAAAGATGTCGGCTTTCGCATTAACGAGAACAAATGTTCCTCGAAGAATACTCGTATTATATACGTACTTGCGTAGTTCAATTTTTATTTTCTTGAGTAATATATATATTACTTAACACGAAAAAAATTAGGAATAAGCAGAGAATGAGAAAATGCGTCGAATTCCGATAATAATAAATGGAATAATAAATAAATAGATAATAAATGACGCTTAAAAACTTTTCTGTGAGTAAATATAGTAGAATTTTGTGTAAGTACGAGTACGTAAATTTTTAAAGCATTTCCCAGTCCAAACAATAAACATTTACCAATTTATTTATCTATGTAAGTCTTAGAAATCCAGAAATAATATCAAAGGAAGGGATGAGTTCGAAGGTGAGCAGCACGTTTATGTAGATATCTTTGATCATGTTTTATTGGTCGAAAGTTAGTTTAATTTGCTAAATAATGCTACAAAATGATTATATTTCTTTCATACGTTTCCTCGCACTCTTCAACTCCGGGAACTTTATTCTGGTGTAAATGTGATTTCGATCTTGTTTTATTTGGCGAGAGTAAGGTAGCTTGATTTACCAAATAATGCTGCAAAAAGATTCTTTGGACATTCCCTCGCACACTGGGATTCTATTCTGGTGGATATTAAATTCTGATCGTGTTTTACTGGACGACAATGAGTTTGATTGACCAAAAAAAAATTACTTAAAAAAAAGACTCTTTAGACGTTTCCTTTCACATAGCATCATTCTGCTGGAAATATTATCTCGACTACGAGATCAGATAATGGAAGAACAATAAAAATTACCTCGTTTGATGTTTCCCAAAGAGCACTCACACAAACAACTGATAGGACAGCGGACGGCGTTCAAGGGAAAGTCCGTCCGAGCGGGGAGGGAGCGAATTGGAGGGGACGCCAGCTGGTATGTCGAGTCCTTCGAGGCTGTCGGATGAATGAGAGGAAGGAAGGACTTAGTCATCAGGAGTCAAAATCATCAGGAGCCGTAGACACGTCAAAACTTTAGTCTTCTTCGAGTTATGGTCTTCCTCGGTGAAGGCCACTCGTGGGGCTCTTCTCTTAAACCATTTCAACCCCGCAAGATCCTTTAAAGCAGTGGTTCCAGGGATGCTAATCGATTAACGATTAATCGGATAATCGATCATTTGTTTCCAATCAATAGTTTATTTCTAATCGATTTTTGCGAATTTTCGAAGAAAATGAAGCTATTGCAATGGCTTCAAAATTTGCATATTGCAAATTTTTGAAACTTTTCTTTATGGAAATCCATTTCAGACTATTCTATAACGATTCTTGAACTTTGACACTTTTCTATGTTGAAGTATATGTTTTTATGTATATATCTGAACAATTTCAAAATGTCAATGATATCATAAGAAAGGATGAGTTCGTTGGCCAGAATTTTTGGAGTACTCCAAGGATTTAAAATTTCAAAAATTTAGAGTCAAAAATCGCTTAAAAAAAGCGTTTTTTTAGGTTTTGTGTAAATTACCTACCATCTTAAACATAGGAAAATTTGGTATATTCGGAATCAGCGTGAAATTTCCTATGAGAATCACCCACCAAATCGGTTAAAGTGATTCTTTGAAAATTTGCTCATCAACTTGTGCTGTATGAATGGGGCTTTTTATCATACGATGTTTCGTATGGGACTTTTTATATTTTATCTTTTCATCATGGGACGTGGGGGGACTCTTTATCATACGATGATCGATGTTAATCGATTTTTTAAACCGATTAACAATAGAAAGATGGGGCTCTTCACAAAGCTATTAAAGATAGGGGTGAGTAGATTTTACTCCTGTGAAGAAAAACTCGCCAATATGCCCCTTCTATCGTAATAGTGGGAAGAGTCAGGATTAATAACATCATCTTATTTCTGTTTATAAACTTTTTATTTGTAACCTTTGAAAAAAATACTTCTTCTATTCATTAGGGTAACCTTATAACAATTACATATGACATGAAAAGGTAGGGGTGAGTAAAATTGACTCACAATGTTTTTGTACTAACATTGTGAGAAAACCCACAATCCACAAGGGCGGCCTACACACTGACTGGCCAACCTGCAACTGCCTAACTGAGTGAATAGGTGGGGGGAAGCAAGAGCCACTCCCCTCGGGTCTAGAGAAAACCAACGGATGCTTCTCCCAGTGAGTAAGATCCACTCACACCTATCTCTCTAGGGTTAATCGGTGCTTGGTTTCACCAAAATGTATGACAGGAAAGAATTTATGACAGAAAAAAATTTATGACAGAAAAAACAACTGAATGGACTGAAATAAGATTTATGTTTTGATAATACCTACCTACTGTTAAGTAGGCATAGGGACATAAATCAAATCAAATCCAGATGGTACGAGCGTGTGGAATTTGACACTTGAATTAGCCATTTAATCTCAATTAGCCTTAAAATTTATTCAATATGTCGTCACCTACCGACTCGAAGACACTCTTCAGATTTATAGACTGATAGATAGGTGGGGGAAACATCTAAATAAAATAATACGAAGATAGTGGTTCTAAATAGGTAATAGAGCGGCCTATAGGTAATAGATTTCATAAAGAATAGGCGTTTAAAATATGTATTATGACTAGAAAATTAGATTAATTGAAAATCGATCATTGAGTAGGTACCGATTAATTGTTCACATCGATGATTGGCTTACGATTAATAATTTGATGTTATAATCGATTTTTTGGTTTCGGTGTTGCATTCTAACCTTTCCTCAGTCGTGCTCCCCTAAAGCCATGAGCATTTTCTGAGCCCCCCTCTAGGGCCTAGACGATCCCCTGTGAATGTCATCGCCCTATAATACCTACCTACAGTGTGCAAATTTTGAAGTTGCATCTTTAACAACAACAAAATGAATTAATGGGACAGAGAAGTACGAAGTTTGTGATTCATGTTGTAATTACGCTTTTAAACAGAAGTCAGTAACACGATAGTGAAAACACTCAATTTTGGGTAGGTAGGGGGAACTAGGGAGACTTGACCCACTTTTCAGTTTTTG
>JAEMON010000013.1:22389795-22402831 GCA_030264115.1 Lygus lineolaris
TAAATGCCTGGTCCATTAAATTTTGGCCACCCTGTATACGTCGGATCATTAGGTACCTATTTATTACTATTAAACAAAAATGGGATTTTATTTGTTTCTTAAAAATTTTGCATTTCCCGCATACGTACCTACTTGCACAAAATTGCGATTTTTGAATTCTTCTTAACAGATACTGAAGTGGGAAATATATTACATATTTTCACTTGTACCTAGACTGTTCTACTAGTAGGTAGGTACCTTACATAAGATACCTCGGTAAGTCGATTATCGGTGTCCTTGGGGACCTTGATAAGCTCAAAAAATGAACGAGAAAGTAGATGATTCTAGAACCAGCCTATTTCAACGGGATTTCATTCTTCTTTTCTTCATTCTAACCCATAAGAATTGTGCGGGGGTTTTTTGTTTATTGTGACTTCCAAAGTTTATTTTTGAAAAAGAACGAAAAATAAAATTATGTAGTTAGAGGTATCTACCTACCTAAATTAAAGGTTAGGTTCATCGACTTTTGGGGCATAATTACCCGAAAATGAAGAATCGGTTCGGTCTATCTATTGTCTGTGAACGCAACAAAACTCCAGTGGCGAATAATGTGAGAATACTGTGGGGCACTCCTGTCCTGTCAAGGGCGGCCACGAACGGTCGAAGAACGAGGAATCAGGAACCTGCGTTGAGCCTCTCCGGAACCTGCCGCAGGCAATCCAACTGTCGTTCTTTCGACTTCCTCGTGAATTACATATCAACTACTGCAATCCTTAATAGGTATACGAATCCCAACTATTTATGGGGATGTTCAATGACCAGAAGTCCTTCTTTTGGTAGGACGGCAGGTACTATTAGCGAATATTCGAAGAAAATGTCAATGGCTTCAAAATGTTGGTGATGCAAATTTTTTTCAGACCATCCCTGAAGTTTGAAACCAAATTTTACAAACAAAGTTTTTTTTCCATAACTTTTTGCAAGGATCTCATATATGACATTTTTGACCATTACGCAATGGTGCAAACGTGCAAAATTGACAGCCAACTTTGTTTTTTCAAATGGGAACTTTTTAAATTTCAGATGCGGAATTTCCGTGAAATTCCATGAAAATTTGAGCCCTCACTCGATTTTTTTTTTGTAATTCAACCTGTTCAGCGACCGCAAAGTCGACAAGTCACCAAATTGCGCAAACCGTGGATTATGCTGAACCCCAAGTGTGGCACATTAATTTTCATTGTTTCTCAACGCTGATTTACGTGGTGCTATTCGCTTCTTTATTTTACTTGATTTCGGCGGAATAATGACCTTTCTTGCTCAGGGAGGCTGTGAAATAACCAAATTTTCGGTTATTTCCATGGAGAAAATTTTTTGAATCGTGCATTACTAAAATTTTGAAGTCGCTAATATAATTTTGAAGTCGCACGTATATTCTTTTAATATTGTTATTCTTACGTATTTGGATTCAGGGTGGTCTGAACGGATTTGTAGTTAAGTGGTTCTTTTTTTTCTCAGTTGAGTCCTCTCCCAACCCAGATCTAAATTATAAGGAAGACTCACTAGTGGGAGAAAAAATTTGAATTTTCCGATTTAAAAAAAAAACAATTTCCGATTTTTCAAGATTTTCAGAATATACTTTGTTATTTTTGAAGAGCTACCAAAAATCGTGTCGTAAATATTAAAATACTCTGCCAAGTGGAAATAGCACGTACTTCCTCGCATCCAAGAAAATATGAAATAAAAAATTTATTGTGAAAGTTTAAAACTTTTGATCGTGTTGATGTTTAGCAGTTTAGACAAAATGTTTACACAAATATGAAGAAAAAAATTGTGTGAGTTCAAAACCCCCTGAAAATCTGAACAAAATCGGATGGATACGGCTGCAACAAGGAAATGCAGACAGACAGACACGGAACCAAATTTTTTCAGGAAGTTCTGAAACGTAAAATGCGAGTGGATATTTAAATTTTATAAGACAAAAATTGTTTCGATTCTCAAAGTGAAAACGAAGCTTCCGCAACCTTCGGTAGACTCGGAAGCAAAATGGATCCGATGCTTCCAAGAGGTTGAAGTTGGTTTTTTTTTTTTTAAATGCTCCACTTTGCTCTTCTGGTTGTCGATAAAATCTACCTACGTCGAAAATCATGATAATTTCAACTACCGGGCAACTCCATAGAAATCGATTCAATGAAAATGTAAATGATCGTTAGGGTAATTTAAAGGTACTTCAGAGAAGTTGAGATTTTCGTTACAAATCGTCATTGCTGAAAATAGTGGAATGGGTCATATTATATAATAAAAAATAAGTCAATTGAAAAATAAATTATATTATCAATGAAAACATAGGGGTTGCCTGCTTCTGGTAGCCCAATTTTATTATTGGAATATTGGTCTTCTATTGCCTAAATCACGTGGAAACAGCGAGTGCCACCAGAAAAGTAATTTTTGCAGTCCCTCGGAGAAATGATGCTGCAGGGATTATTCTTCCTCACCACCTCCTGCATCCTTTCCTAGATTTCTTTCGGATTTCTTCGTCTTCAAGTTAGTCATGACCGATTGAACCATATTGCCTGCCATGAGAGTAAAAATCTGAGAAGTCGACTCGTGCAGTTTGGCCAGCTCCACACCGAGCTCGATCAGAATCGCTTTCCTCTCTCCGCGGACTTTGCTCTTTCCGCTACCAGCGGCTTCCAAAAAGCTGAAACACACCACTGAAAATACGAGAAATAACGTGACTGTCTTCATGATTACTGCACCACTGCTGCTCTTCGAGTCCCTTTTATATCTCAGTTCGTTATTTCCATCTCAACGCGATCCAATTTAACACGTTGCTGAGAATGACTATACCTCGCTGTAACGTCAAATTCGGAAAGTCACATTTACAAATAGGAGACTTAATCGAAAAGCCTATAGGGTAACGACACCAGTTACAGACATGCATAACATATCACTATCAGGTTAACTCAATTTTCCGAGCCTTGTCATGTATTTTGAGTTTTCCAATTATTTTTCTCTCATGCAACAACATCTCCTTTGACGTTTGACTGCTTCTGGGTCCTCTAAATTAGTTAATTCTATTCTTAATCACTCAATTATGAAAATAGGTTCGACCCCCAGTAACAGACAACGAAAAATCTAATGATCATTAACAGTACACAGACAAAATTCTCATTTTTCTTCAAAATATGCAAAATGTCTTCATTGTTAGAATTAAAACCTTATTAAATTCAACTGAAATAACTGGAAGACTCTTCAATTACAATGAAATAAAGCTAATTCATTTTTTAGTTCCTGCAGAACATCTTGAACTATGCAAAGCTAAGAACAAAAATCATCAGCCTAATTTTCCAGCCTTAAACATTGTAGTCTTAAACCTTGAACTAAAATCATCAGTCTGATTTTTCAGCCTTTTTAGTTTCATATATGCCTACCTATTTGCCTACGTATAAAATCTAAGATAGGTCGGTAAACTTTCTTATATGTTCTTACAACCCTTCAGTAGTTGTGTTGATGGGTTGGTAGAACCATTTTCCGTATTACAGGAAATACACGTTTTGGAGTCTTCACTATATTTTGTCAAGGTAGGAACATGTTTTTGTGGTTCTCAGCCACTTTCATCAGCCTTATTTTGTTATATGATGGGGCTTATCCCATTCATCTCCAAGTATACAACAAGCATTCGTTGTATCATGATTTCACCCATTTTTTGATAAGGTCGTTGAATAGCTGTGTTGTAAAACACCATCATATATCGTCCACTCTTCTTCCATTTTATATAGTTTTAAAGGCAATTCCTTTCTGAGTTTAAAGTACATGTAACTTATGTTGGGGTTTTGAGATTAGTGTTGATGCTATTTTATCAATTAATCTGAAGTTAGTTACCAGTTCTAATGAAACACTTGATTAAAACTTGTAAGAATTTTACAAAATTCAAATCAAAAGGGGGGGAGAAGCAGGACTTTTTGGATGGGCACATGGGTACAAAACAGCACAGTGCTGTTGGAGAAAACCGGAATTGCTGAAACTGACTTATTTTTCCATAATCTAAGTACCTAGAACTAACTCCAGTTCGAATTTCTGCAATTCTGAAGAACTTACGGTTTTCGCCAATTTTGGCAATTTCAAACGGCCGCCATTTCTGATTCCAGCGGCTTTGAGTTGGCAGACCACCGGCATAGTATTTCTCTGGGCAAGCTCTACAAGTTCCATATGCAAACCTTCTCCATAGGACTATATTATGTGATTCGCTCATTCTAGCTGAAGCCTCACAGTTACCCCTTATTCTGGCGGAAGTTTTGTTCCCAGAAGGGATCTGATGCTCGAAAATGCCCGTGATTGAGGCTCAAGAATGGAGTAGTGTTCAACCTCTGGTGCCTGGATTTTCTTTTTGAGCGCTTATTGGCGTGTCTGTCAGAAACCTAGTCCAAACCTTCCTCAAAATCAGAATCGGCTGTAGAAAACTGTATAACCACTAATTTGTGGTTGAGGGATGGAGTTTCCACATGACCAGTCAATAATACTTTTTTAAAAAAAGCCTATGAGTTTGGGGGCTGTGCAATGCCTGAGAAACACTCAAATTATACAATATTGCAGCTTCTAGTAGGCAGGAAAACCTGCACAGATATGTCCTCGTGACATCTACGTTGATGAAAACCACTTCCTCAGGTCCCAAACAAAGAGAATGTATTTGGGCGCTAGGGTTCAGGAGCCGCTTCAATGCTGCCAATTTACAAATAAGAAATTTGGAAATTGACTGGAAGATACGGTCCGACCACCAGAGGTTGCAAGTGGAGACGGACTGGCGAAACTGCGAAAGATTTATGGTTTAGGTCTAAGAAACTAAACCATATTGCAGCTTCTAGTGGGCAGGAAAACCTCGTGACATCTTTATGTATTATGAATTATGTTCTTATGTTTAAGATGGCTACTGAGCCAAAAACCTTGTGGCATTCTGGGCCAGAATGCTCAGTTTTCTCTCGATTTGAATTCCATGGCTTCAAAGCTACCTGATTGATCCAGTCATAAAGTAGGCTCAACCGTGCAAAACTATAGAAAAAATTACTTACCTATCTCAGATCAGTATAAGAGGAGTAGGAATAACTCATAGAAGAGAATCCCATTAGAAAATTATAAAGAGAGCAAATTTCACGAGAAGGAGAATGCAGAACAGAAGTTTTCCCAACTAGGAAGGAAGAAACTCAGGAGGAATGCAGTTCATCAGACAGCAAGAGCCCTCTAGTGAGTCACCGAGGAACCAGTGGGCCACCCACCATCACCTACAGGGAATTCAATGAACTACAGCACAAACCACCATGGAAGCCAATCATCACCTCAATTCTGAAGTATTTTCAAACTGGATAAAAACCCTGAATTTCCTGCTTTTCAGTGTGGGATATGAAAGATAATGTAAAATAAGGAAGAAATGACAGGAAAAGAAACAGGAATGAATAAAATTTGAGACCTGAACAACATGTTTTATGAGGAGCCCAGAACAAGGAGGTGGTTCTCAGTGCTACCTGTGACCACATCGGGGAACTAAGCCTGGGCAGATGACCACACCATCACAAGGGAACCAGGGGAACTAACTCAACTCCCAATCATGGAGGACAGCTCTCTCACATCTTGTGTTCAGATGGTTTATATGAAAAGAAGAGGCAATATTTGAGCAGTTTTACTTCAGATTATGAAAGATCATGATGGAAAAGAATGGTTTTATAACTTTACAAAACCAGTTACAGAATTTGAAAGGATGAAATGGCTCATTGAAAAGAGGCTGGTTTGTGGGAAGTGGTTCCCAGTGCTATCTCTTATCACTCCGATGAAGCTTCGAGTTACCTGAGATTGACACCAGGCCAGGAGAAATCTCCAGACACCTTCCCAATAAGGAGATTAAATGAAAATAAGGATAAATAGTCATGCTGGGGCCAATCTTCTTCACTCTTTCAAGCTGCTGACATTCAGTGATTATATGATCATTGGTTGGGGCTTGAACTGGTCTGTTGGGGGGTGAATATCCCTTACACAACCTGGGAGATTATATTATGATCTCTTAGGCAGAATAGGCAGTAGGCTTAGCCTAGGTTTCCAAGGGAGACTATACGGTCTCGATTCCAGCACTGGGAGACTATATGGTCTCACAGGCATTAGCTATAGGGTTTTCCAAGGGAGACTATAAGGTATTTTTTTACAGTCTGGGTGGCTATATGGCCACTCAGGCAGCATAGGTAGGGGAGTTATATGACTCTCATTGCACAGCTTAAATTTTGATCTCTTCCAATTCTCCTCCCTAAAAAATGCCTTCTTTCTGTGGGATTATATGATCCCACCCAAATTTCCAACAGACCAAAATCAGGGACCCTCACAAACAAGTTAAGAGTCCTTGTTGTGAAGCACTGGGTCTGCTGTGCTAGGTAGTCTTTCCTTTTCAGCACTTAAAAATATCCACCTACCTATCTGCCTCTTATTAATATCAAATTCAAGGGAAAACCAATCTAACATTGCTGGGGAAACCTCACTCAACTGCCATTTAAATTCTGGGGAACTTCATCCAATCTTCAACTGCGGGCTTCATCATGAGGGAAACTTTAACTTACTTCTGGGAAATTATTCAACTGTTATCTCCATCACCAGGGAACTTCTAGATCAGCATAGGGACTAATAAATTAGAAGTTAAGTGTTATAATTGTACCAAATTGTAAAACATTCTTCTAAAAAGAGATCTCTTTTAAAGTAGGAAAAAAATTTAAAAAAACAAAACAAACCAAAGAAAGAGTACCTATTTCCCAAGGAAATGGAAAGGTATTTTAAGTAAAGTGAGGTTTTAGGGTTGGCTATTTGGGGAGGTTTGGAGGCCAACTAAGTAATCTGCCATTCCATTTCCTTGAAGATCTAAATGAGTTAGGACTCAAAATCAAATCTAGTTTTTCCATCCCTCAGGAAAACGTCACGACCTAATAAAAAAAAAAAGTTTTTCAACTATTTGTGACCCTAAATGTTCAAAATTTGACCCTTTAGAGTAGGAAGGTACTCTAAAAGTATTAGCAAACGAACTCGTCCCTTCTTTGGATATTATTGTGATTTTGGAATTTTTTTGGATTTCTTAAATCGACCCTAGGATCAGATATCGTCTAGAGTGATATACACAGGGTGTTTCGCACTTGGAGTAAAAAAAGTTGAAAAATGGGTAAAACTGGACTGAAAGTGGAGTGGAACGCCGCCAACCGCAACTTTCTATCTCAATCCGTTCCCAAAATATGATGTTTTAAAGTTGTTTTTTTTCTTCTTCAGAAAACCACGTTTTATTCCATAAAACCCCACGTTTCTTCACTTTAAAACGAATTTTTTAAAATTTCCTATACGCCCAATGCACATTTATGATCAAAAACCAACTCCTGTGGACCGCAATCGCAGTTCGAGCGTTGCAAATTTAAACAAAAATTTAGTTTCTGAAAATACTTAAACGGTAACTGCATTTCCAAAAAACGTGCTGGAAGCTGTCAAATTTCAGGAAAACTTGCAAATTTAATCAGCTTTCTAATGATATGGTCAACTTTGCGATTCCTCGGCGATTTCATGGAGAAATTCAAGTTTGAATGCGGAAAAACAGCAGGCACCTACACAAATACGAGGACCTACTAGAAAGTTAGGTAACAATCGGATTCTTAATTTTTTGTGTTTGCCAATGTAGTGATATGATTCAGATTGACAATTTCAAGGATTTCAGGGCAAAATGAAATCCTGGTTGTAAGTCTGAGGTCGTTTCACTGAATTTCTAGACAGCGTATTTTTGTGGTGCCTACTGTTTTTCCTCATTCAAAATTGAATTTCTTAATGAAATCGATGAGGAATCGCAAAGTTGACTAAAAACCACCATTAGAAAGCTGACTAAATTTACAAAATTTCCTGAGATTTGACTGCTCCAGCAAGTTTTTTGGAAATGCAGTTAACGTACAAGTATTTTCAAAAACTTAATTTTTTCAAAATTGTCAATGCTTGAACTGCAATGGACGTCTTTGGGAGTTCGTTTTTGACTATGAATGCGCGTATAGAAAATTTAACACTGAATCAAAAAATGTAGTCAAAAGTAGATAAAAATTGTTTCAAAGTGAAGAAACGTGGGTTTTTAAGGCAAAAAACTTTAAAAATCATATCTTGGGAACGGATTGAGATAGAAAGTTTTGGTTGGCGGCGTTCTGCTTCATTTTCAGTCTTGTTTTACCCAATTTTTTTCTTTTACACCACGTGGAAAACCACCCTTTATACCTATACATAAATTGTATTCATATAGGTTACATACATATATGAAAAAGTCTTGAACTTCAGGAATTGTTCTAGATGGTCTTAAACGGGTTTCCATATACGAGTAGACAAATCTCAGAAATTTTCATAAATAAAGGTTGGAAGCCATTGCAATAGCTGAATTCTCCTCGAATATTCGCTAGAACAAAGTTATTGTAGATACCTAAGTGCGCAAAAATGTCATATTTGAATTTGAAATGTCATGAATTCCATATTAGGTAAGAAACCATCTGGCAGTCATTCTAAGTTGCTCAGAAAGTTTCTAAATGGCTTGGAAAGTGAAGGGGAAAGGAATCACTAGCTGGAGAACCGTGTATAGGGTTGCTAGTAATGTAATATTAGTGTAATTTAAGTTTTTAACCATTGTTAAAAACAATGTTGTTTGTTTGTTGTTGTTGTTTGTTTGTTGTTGATAGATAGATAATAATATTGTTTTATGATTTTTGTGGTATGGATGGACCATTTCCTTCTGGGATTTTATAATGGGTTTGGAGCCGGTTGAAAATGTCTTCCATTTTGTCGTTTCACTCCACAGTAAATGATTCCTGAATATGTGAGATTGGCAACTGTCAGGATCATGACCTCTCCTGAGCAACCACAGAAGCCACTCACACCACAACCTTCTATTGTCTCCAAAAAAGTCAACACAAGGTCAAATGGTCTGCAGGAAACTCACCTCACTCATCGAAGAATGTAGCAACGGTCTGAAGAGAGACCAAATACATTTGGACTCAAATCTAGTTAAAGTAATGAAGAAGCATCAAACCTACCACATAGATAACCAGTATCAGTAATCAGTAATCAAAAGTAGAATACCAAGTGGTGTACTAACACATACCTATAAGCACGGAGTACAATCATTATATGAAAGAATACACATTATTATAATAACTACTGACTGGCTGAAGAAGCTGAAGATGTATCAGCGAAACGTAATAAATATTGCAGCCGACTCCAAACCCATTATTGAATCAAAATTGTTGATTGATCGATTGAATTGAGTGGATCTTACCATGAAATAATTTATTCCAATTTTTTTGTTTCAAACAAAATTAAGTAGGCACTTCCTCCGTGTCGCCAGTTCGCGCGATGAGCTGAAGATTCATCTTCGATCACTAAAACTTGCGTTTCTTCAAGTTGCCCAACACCTGTCTGATCGCCGCTACGACCACGTCTATGAAGATCTTCTCATGCGAATCGTGCAATTTAGACAGCGCCTGCCCGAGACTGACCAGAAGCTCATGCCTGGACTGGCTGACTTCGGCCTCAGCTCCCAAGAAGCTGAAACAAACCACTGAAAAAACGAGAAGAATCGTGGCGTACTTCATGATTATGTGGCTCTGCGGATTCGTTCATACGTTTTATACCCCGATTCATTTATCCAACTAAAAATTCTTACTAGTTAATTTTTTTTTACATACAATGGTGATCCGAAAAATTTGAAAAGTCACATTTTTTAAATAGGACACCTCAATCAGAATGAATCGGCGAAGGCTTGAAATTTTTTTCCCATTAATTAATTTGCTCGGTCACGGTTTTCAACCATTTACCTCATCAACTATAAATAATAATAGGCCGTAAAAGTGCAACCTGAAAAAAATGTTCAAGGGTTTCTCATTGGTAGTTAACTACCAACTCAGTCAACTATTTCGTCATCTTACATTATATTTCAACGACGTGGGTAAAAAGAAAGAAGTTGAATCATCTTCGATTCCATGGGATTGAATATCCAAATTAAATGCGATAACAATTACAACTATTAGTTCGTAGGGCCTAATGGGTTCTGCGCATGGTTATTTTAGCGAATTTTCGAAGAAAATGAAGCTATTGCAACGGTTTCAAAATTTTTGTAATGCAAATTTTTGAAAATGTTCTTCATGGAAATTTCAGACCATTCTAAAACGATTCCTGAAATTTACCACTTTCGTTGGCCACAATTTTCGGAGTACTCCAAGGGTTCAAATTTTGAAAATTTAGTCAAAAATCGCTTTAAAAAAACGTGTTTTGAGGTTTTGGGTGAAAATTACCATCTTAAACATAGGAACATACTCGTAATAGGTATGGTGTTTTCGGAATCAGCGTGAAATTTACTAGAAGAAAATGAAGCTATTGCAATGACTTCAAAAATTTTGTAATACAAATGTTTGAGAATTTTCTTCATGGAATTCCGTTTCAGACCATTCTAAAACGATCACTCCAGAAGATATCTGACCGAGAAATCGCGGTAAAAAATCCCAAAAAAATTGTAAAATGTCAATAATATAAAAAGAAAGGATGAGTTAGTTGGCCAGAATTTTTGGAGTACTCCAAAGGCTCATATTTTGAAAATTTAGAGTCAAAAATCGCTTTAAAAAATGTGTTTGTTGAGGTTTTTGGTGTAAATTACCATCCTAAACATAGGATATGGTATATTCTGAATCAGCGTGAAATTTCCTATAAGAATCACCCACCAAATCGGTTGAAATTATTCTTTGAAATTTCGCTCATCAACTCATGCTGCATGAATGGAACTTTTTTAATCGAATGTTCTTGGTGAGAGCTTTCCATCAAGGCGCAACATGAGGTGGCATCAGATGAGCAAAATCGGCTCTTGTATTTACAACTTGCAACGGACCCTCAGAGCCCAGAATTTATGACGCACGCGTTCTTTCCACCCGTTTCGTGGCCAAACTAGGCGAAATTTCGAGCTGAAAATTGGCACTTGTGGGTTTTTATGGTGCTAAATCCGCATTTGAGATCAAAATTGGAAAATGCTCAGTCTTCAATATCCACGTTCCTTGTCCAAAAAAGATATATATATTTTCAATTTATTGAAACGTGTACAGGGGGTCAGCACGTGCCGCTACTTTGGCATATCCGAGAACCCAATGTGGATGGCCAAGCGAGGGGTGGACCTTTCTTTGAAAAAGGTGTTCTTGATGAGGGAGAGTAAAACAAGAATAAGGTGGACAGGAAGTACTCCTGTTTGTGTTTTTTTCCCCCTGGAAATCTTTCTTCTTTGGCCTTCCTGAGAACCTCAGATTACTGACCAATTTACCCAAGGACGCATTTCTGAAAACTGGGAAGAGCGGGATTGGGGCCCTACCTGAGAGATAATGTTTTTGATTTCGGGGGGTTCTGAGAGGAGAAGTAAGATGGAACTTTACGATGCTCACTGGCTTTACCTATTAACCCTATTGAACCCAAGGATGAAAAATTTCGCCACAAATATAATTTTTTCATGTATTTTACCGCAAAATGCTTCGAAATGAAAGAAAATTACAATGAAAAATCGTTAAAAAATGTTTGGTGTTCAAAAAGTGCAAATTTGTAAATGGTGTGTTTGAATACACTCTGGGCTCTTATGGTGCCTAATGGAGGATACATGACCAACCTTCCGGTGGGCGCGCCTTTGAAACTCACACGAGCGGGCGCGTGCAGCACTGAGTGCTGCCTCTGGAAAACTGGCTTTCCCACTCATGTAGCAACCCTGTATTCGAGTTTGAGCAGTTAAAATCATCTGGGGTAACTCTCTTTATCGAACTGAATTATATATTTGGTTCTTGAGCATATTATTACAGCCTATCAATATCGTTTGTTTGCAATGGTAAACTAGAAATTGTTCCTCAATAAACTGTGATATTCCTTCACTACTCCAAGGATATTTTAAAGTACTTAAATAGGCGTTTATGGAGAAACCCCTTGGACGTGATATTCCTTCACTACTCCAAGGATATTTTAATGTGGTACTTAAATAGGCTTGGAGTAGTGAAGGAATATCACAAAACTTTAAAAAGATCGAACATAAGTGAGTAAAACAAAATTATTATTATTCTACGTTGGTAACGAATTATTTCAATACAGCCAATTTCACAAGACCAAAAATCAAACCTATGATAAAATAAAACTAGAATCTGTCAGCCGAAATATTAGGTTCTAAAAATGCACTACACTGCTAAAGTTTGTTGTTTGCTTGAAAAACTGTTGATCTACCTATCTATTTACTTCTACTAAATAATTCATGATGAAAACCTTGTTCGAAAACCTTATACAGAGCCAAAGCCTCTCGTAAAATAATAACCCTCACCAATATTCTAAAAATAAAATTACTTACATAAGTGGGCGCGTGCAGCACGGAATGCTGCCAAAGTAGACTTTTCCACGTTTAAAATTGACTGGTGACTACGGCAAGGACGGAAAACAACATCTCTGGTGCGTGGATTATGTTACTAGTATAGCCAATTGCAGGTACTGAATTTAAAAAAACTCTACTAGGTACCACTTTTCACATAAACATTAACAAGGCAGCACTCAGTGCTGCGGCGCGCCCACCGGAAGGCTAAGATTACAAGCGTTTTATTAAAACTTCATAATTATTACAAAGTGAGGTATAAATCATGAGCTCAACTACATTTTATTACATTGCAACTTTAGACAAGTCTTTGTTAATAATAAATCTAAGTTTTAAAGGCACAAACTTACTTTGACTTGGAAAAATCGTCTTTACAGGATACTCATTCTAATTTTGTTTGGAATGTAATTAGTACCCAATTGACTCGGAAACACAGTGTCAACATAAGATCTTATTTTACTTAGTTCGTAGTTCGTTGATTCTTCGCTCCAATTTGATAATAATCATCCACATCTTCCTCCTCACGAGACGGCATATTGCATCTTGGGACAACAGATAAGATGTGTGCCCCTCCGCTCTTGAAACTGTTCTGTAATACCAAAAACATGAAATTTATTACTTACTTGTTTGGAATGGCTTACAAAAAGTAAG
>JAEMON010000013.1:22424968-22436461 GCA_030264115.1 Lygus lineolaris
AGAAGCAAAATGTCTTCGAGTCATCCCTCAACTACCCTCCTAATTTGAGCGAAATAGGTCCATTAGTAGGTTCCTAATTGGAAACCATCCAGGACGTAATCCCTTCAATCCCTGAAAGTTCCACCTAATCGTCGATACCTAATGAATCGGTCGAGTAGTTCCGAAGTTATTCTTATTTAAACAAATTGCAAGTTAGCACATGCGCAGTAGATAGCTATTATTGATCCAATTATGAAGGAATTCATAGGAAATTGTCCTGGAGTCATCCCTCAACAACCCTCCTAATTCGGCCAGAAGTCAAAGTCGAATTCTTCTTCTTCTTCTTCTTCTTCTGTCGTCAGAGTCGGAGTCGGAGTCGTAAAAAGCAAAAAAAGTCTGCCAAGTTGGGTGTGGCACATAGCTTCCTCGTAACCATAACATGACTGTATATATAATATATAAATCATCAAAGGGATTATTAGTACCTGCACCATCCCTGAAAATTTCATCAAATTCGGATGTAAATTGTGAAAGTTATGCGTGTGGCAAGGATGCCCAGACACACAGACAGACAGACCGACAGACACGAAACCAAAATTATTGTTCAGGAAGGTCTAAAACGTAAAACGCGAGTTGAAATTTTGATTTTGGAGCCAAACAATTTTTCACTTTTCAAAAGTGAAAACAATGCTTCCGCTACGTTGGTAGACTCGGAAGCAATAATATTCAAATAACATTACAACCAACTCTAAGCTAGGACACAGCATCATGATGCTTTCTAGCGTAGTTCCACACGATACACACCATTATAACATTTAGGAAAATAAGAGAAATAATTAGGTATTATGTTTGAATACAAGTAACCTTACCTAGTAAGTTATATTCTTTAATACCTATTACTTAGATCATACCTATACTATCATAAATAGAATGTGGATTGTTGTATTATTGTATAATGTAAATTCAGAATAGAACAATAAACAATGTCAAAAAAAAAAGTCGAGAAACCGTAGTTTCACGAAATTCAACAGTGAATATTAATAGTGTTACACAGACAGACAGACAGCCAAGAGACACGGAACCAAAGTTGTTCACAATTTAAATAATGCAAATTTTTGAAAATTTTCTTCATAGAAATCCGTTTCAGACCATTCTAGAATGATTCCTGAAATGTAACACTTTTTTAAATGAATATAATATTTATATATATATGTGTGTCACTCCGGACGATATCTGACAGAGGAATCGAGCAAAAAATCCGAAAAAATTTCAAAATGTCAATAATATCAAAAGAAAGGATGAGTTCGTTGGCCAGAGTTCCCCAAGGGTGCAAATTTTGAAAATTAGGAATCAAAAATCGCTTAGAGAAAAAGTTCCATCCATGCAGCATGAGTTGATGAGCGAATCTCCAGAGAATGATTTTAACCGATTTGGTGGGTGATTCTTTAAGGAAATTCCACGCTGATTCCATATTCCATAATACCAATAGCTAAAAGACGTGTTTTTTGAGGTTTCATCTTAAAAATAGGAACAATGTTATTGTTCCTATGTTTAAGATGGTATGTTTCCCCAAAAACCTCAAAAAACACGTTTTTAGCGATTTTTGAAACTAAATTTTCAAACTTTGACCCCTTGGACTACTCCATAAATTCTGGCCAACGGGCTCATCCCTACATTTGATATTATTGACATTTTAAACTTTTTTGGGATTTTTCATCTTGATTCTTCGGTCCGATATCGTCTGGAGTGACACATATATATATATATAAATATATAAATGAATATACATATATATCAAATTTCAGGAATGAATCGTTTTAGAATGGTCTGAAACTAATTTCCATGAAGAAAATTTTCAAAAATTTGCATTAATAAAATTTTGAAGCCATTGCAACAGCTTCATTTTCTTCGAAAATTCGCTGAAACGCGTTTTTTGAGATTCATTGTGTAAATTACCATCTTAAACATAGGAACGTTATGGTATAATTCGGAATCAGCGTGAAATTTCCTATAAGAATCACCCACCGAATCGGTTAAAATGATTCTTTGAAAATTCGCTCATAAACTCATGTGCATGAATGGGACGTTTGATTTTGGTGGGCAATTTTTTTTTAATTCTAGCACGTGAGGAAGCAAAACAACCATTTCTATTCACCCATTTTTATTGAATTTTCAATATACATACTATCAAGTACATACATACAGGACACCAACTACAAGATTGGTTAATAATGAATTATGCGAATGCGTAGCTGCTAGTTACAATTCTACAAAGAGACCGAACGCAACGGCAACTGCTTCAAGATTAGATGAGAAGATCGGAAACGATTAGGTCAGGATTTCTGGCATTTCGGTCCAGATTGTCAATCTGACTCAACTCGGCTGGGGGTCACGTTCCTTCAAGGTGGACAACTTCTTGGGGCTGGGCTTCCGGAACTCGGAACCCGTCGAGGAAGGTCAAGTTCGAGACAAGGAAAATCGATAGGGCGAAGAGACGTCGAAAGATCATAACGAGGGGTATAGACAAATCCTTTTTTCAGTTTTTACAGGGAACCGTGTTTTCTGTTGCAAGCAGGAAACCCTTAAATTTCCCTTTTTAGCGAATTTTCGAAGAAAATGAAGCTATTGCAATGGCTTCAAAATGTTTGTAATGCAAATTTTTGAAAATTTTCTTCATGGAAATCCGTTTCAGACCATTCTAAAACGATTCCTGAAAATTAACACTTTTTTATGTGTATATATGTATATTTATGTACTTACATATGTGTCATTCCAGATGATATCTGCCCGAGGGATCAAGATAAAAGATTTAAAATTCGGTTTCCAAAAAAGTATCAAATATTTCCAATTCTTCAAATTACTAATTGTATAATTTTTTTATTAAAGACACTTTTGATTCTTAAAATTATACTATTCTGAAGGAAGTAAGTAGGTATTTAAATATCAAAAGAAAGGATGAGTTCGTTGGCCAGAATGTTTGGAGTACTCCAAGGGTTCAAATTTTAAAAATTTAGTTTCAAAAATCGCTAAAAAAAGAGAAGAAAGGAGAAGAAATGCTTGCATACGAGTCTGCAACACATTGGGACATTTTATGTCAATATTAATAATGTCCCAGTTTCCCGTACGACCAAATTTGTTTGGATGCAGTATTTTAATCCAAATCCCATATCAGATTTTCGTCTCAGCTGATCTGGGAGCTCAGTTTTGTGGTAAAGGAAGTAGTTTGGTGGTAAGGGAAGCAGTTTGGTGGTAAGGGAAGTAGTTTGGAGGTAAGGGAAGTAGTTACTTTCCTTTTCGTGACGATTTCGTGTGACATGACGATTTTCGTGTGACGTTTTTCGAGTTATGTGCCAGAGTAAAGACATAAAATGTCAAAAATAAATTAGTAAAAATGTCGTAAATACTCATTGTTGACCTCAAATTCGGGTTCAGCGTTCTCAAAATTCAGGAGTGATCGACCTCGAACCAAAGTACAGAATTTGATAGAACCATTTTTATTTGAAGAAAAAAGAAAAGAAATAACAGAAAACGCTTGCATACGAGTCTGCAACACATTGGGACATTTAATGTCTTTAGTTCCGTTCTAGCAATATTCGGATCACCTGCTATGAATCAAATCATCGAAACACCAGCTCAATGAAATCATCAGAAATCAACAAGCGGTTGCAACCATGTTCACAATATCAATTATTGAGAATGACCACCTGAGTGTACACAATTATTCAAATAACCACGCTCATAACTCAGCTTGTTGGCCACGCACTTCGCAGTAGTTAACATAATATGGTTGGATAAATCGAGAGTTTTCGAACGGAATGGTCAACGAATTTTGTGAGATGAAAAACGACGAAGTACCATTTCCCTAGCAACGTCTCGGTTGTAAGCGGAAATCATCAGAAAATTATTGAAACACAGAATGTTGTGTTTTAGCTCACGCGTTTCACATAAACCCCTCTTCAATTTTCGACTCAGCTGATCTGGGAGCTCCATTTTCGATTCAGCTGATCTGACAGCTCCATTTTCGACTCAGCTGATATGGGAGCTCCATTTTCGACTCAGCTGAGATGCGAGCTCAATTTTCGATGCAGAGAGTAGTACCTCAAAACATTGCGGTAGTACCTCATTGATTTCTACCTAGCCTTCACTTTTCTAGTTAATAACTAATTCACATATTAGTAAACAAACTGACGTTAACGTGCTCTACAAAGAAGGGGGTCAATGTGCATACAAATGAACATCATGATATTTAGGGATAAATTGAGAGCTTTCCAACGAGTGGTGTACGATTTTTGTGCGATGAAAATTGCTGAAGTTACTTTTCCCTATTGGTTGTAAGTGAAAATCATCACAATTATTTTGTAACAAATTTGGTAACGCTTTTTTCTAACGGGTTTCGAGTTATGTGCCAGAGCAAAGACATAAAATCTCAAAATCCAAAAAAATTTTAAAATGTCAATAATATCAAAAGTAAGGATGAGTTCGTTGGCCAGAATTTTTGGAGTACTCCAAGGGGTCAAGTTTCGAACATTTAGTTTCAAAAATCGCAAGAAAACTTGTTTTTTGAGGTTTTTGGTGTGAGATACCATCCCAGCGTTAACGTGTTATCATACCCTAAAGACTGTGAGGTCGTCGCACTCTTATTGGATTCATTAGAACTTGTTATTGTTCCTGTTTATCATTCTCCTAGTGTTAGTTACGAAAATTTTCTTAGCATTATGGCTGATGTATTAAATTTAATATACAAGTTTAAAAAAGTTATTGTGATGGGCGACTTCAACGTTTGTGCTCTAGAAGACATATCGAAGTTCAGAAATCTATGTGATACGTTCCTCGCATACAATTTTTACCCCCAGGTATTTGAACCAACGCGAGCCAGGCGCTGCATCGATAAGATTTTCATTAACTTCAAGTTGGATAGCACTGAGAGGACGATCGTTGATAATGTTACCTTTTCCGACCATAGATCAGTTTTTCTACAACTTGAAATGGCTCCTTCAGACCACATAGATAAAAGCATTACTTGCCGACCAGTAACGCCAGCTAAACTGGAGGTAATTCGAGCGAATTCTATTCAATGTGAATTGGGATTTTGTTTATGGTTGACCTGGAGGGCTGATATTCTTAGGGTCTCATCCTCAGACATGCCAAACCAATCCAAACCAATCCAATCCTTCGAAATCGGAATTTTTTTAATCATTTTCGTAGAGGCCGCAATCTGGTTTACACATACATACATTACATACATACGGACTAACATACACTTTTTCAAAACGTGGAGAAAATTGATCAGATGACGATTACTACCAGTTAAAGGTGGTGTTTCAGAAATTGGGTTTTCTGCTCATCTGCTTAATACTTTCCTTTCACCTTCAGGTGGGCAGAGGAAAGTAAAAAAAATGGACGGATTTTTATTCTTTTTTTTAACGACTTCATTTCTGGATATTGAAGATATAGGTATACTGATATATCTACCAACAAATCGCAAAAAACCTCAAAATCAGTGCCTACCTGTGTAATTAGTGGTCTGGACACCATAAGATAAGTCGGGAACCTCCATAAGAGGTAAATAATATTTATCTTATGAACGTAAAAAGGTTGACCAGGAGACCTTGGTTTAGAGTTGGTTTGCGTAGGTGCTGAGCAGTGTGGAACTCGAGCACCTTTCACTCGTCTCAATCGAAAAGAATCATTTCCGAGGCCGATTTGAATGTAGGTCACCCGCATGCTGTTTCCGGTTCGGAGATGCAACGCTCCAGTCGACGTTCTCATCGACGATAACGAACCGGAAAATGGTGGAAAACCCCCAAAAAATAATAATAATTAGCGGAAATGTTTCAGACAGGAAGAAAAATTAACGCGACTTTTAGGTGGGTACCGCTATGAGGGCGCCTTTACATAAGCATGTCACTACCGCGCACGAACCAGCAACTGCGGTAGTGCGATAATGGAAGGCTTGATAGGCATAATCCTTGAAAATGTAATTCAAATTTTATGAAATTCGTAAAACTTATTCGTGTTTCAAGGACACACGAATCAAAATGTTCTTAAAGGTCTCCTGGTCAACCCTTTTACGTTCTTAAGATAAATATTATTTACCTCTTATGGAGGTTGCCAACTTATCTTATGGTCTCCAGACCACTAATTACATAGGCAAGTAGGCACTGATTTTGAGGTTTTTTGCGATTTGTTGGGAGATATCAGTACACCTATACCTTCGATATCCAGGAATAGAGTCATTAATAAAAGAATTGATGAAAATCCATTTTTTTTTTTTTTTTTTGCTTTCCTCAGCCCACTTGAAGGTGAAAGGAAAGTATTGCGATCAGCAGAAAACCCAATTTCTGACACACCACCTTTAACTTTACAGGAAACCGTGTTTTCTGTTACAAGTTGGGTTCCCTTAAATTTCCCTTTTTTCATTTTTTAGGAGGTAACATTAGGTTTGTTCACAGTGACCAACTTACCGGTGAGAAAACCGTAGGCAACCATGTTTGGCCGTTCGCAGTGGCCAAGCACACTGCTTATTTCTTGGAATTAGTAAAAACCCAAAATTTTCTCCGAAAATAATTTTAAAAAATGTTGTTTTTAACTTCAAAAACGTGTTTTCATGATTTTTGGTAGTTACTCCCCTCCACCCTATAGCTTGAAGGGTGAAACTTTTCAAAAATGTTCTTCCAACGCCATCATTGAGAGAAAATGTTCCTGCTAAGAACAAGACCAACTACAGCTATCTAGCTCAGATGATGGGAGATGATTTTTTGAAATTTTGGCCATATTCCTTTTACAGTATAACAACATGAAATTCGAAGCTCAAGAGCTCAAGTTAATCATTTTAAAATCTTCTTAGGAAGGATAATTTGTTGGAATGAGGTAGGTGGTTGTTTAAAATGCGCTTTCGATCCAGCCAGCATCGCTACAGCCACAAAGTGGAACAAAATCACAGCAATCAGTTCATTAGAATTTAGAAGCGTAACTAAGAAACTGCTTTGAAAGATCATCTGAAATACAGGCGTAGGTAACTAAGACAATGTAGCTCAGCTAGTTTTCCCCCTACATAAAGCGTTCTGCACTCGTTGGAAAGCTCTCAATTTATGCTGCAAAGTTATGCTGACTACCCCACTATATAAACATCAAAACCCCGTAAAATTTGTCAAATGATTACTGAGTACTTCATTCGCTCATTACTTTCTCATTTGGTTTATTCGCTATTGAAAGTAATTTAAAAACGAGAGATAAAGAAAAAATTAACTCCGGGCGACTGGAAGCAACTAAGTATATACTACGCATGCAGGGCGACAGATGGCGAGGAGATCGATGGTCAGCCCGGAGTGTACCCAGACTCTTCTATACATTTTGTAGGTATCTTCCAAAAGTGAACACAATGCTTCCATTCACTTGTTTGTTTGACTTGGAAGCAAAAATTGTATATGTACCTACTTAAATTATTCAAATCAAAAATGTTAAATTTTAAAATGTTACCTATTCTAAACACTTTACAGTGTATTTCCATACAAAAACTTTCCAAACTTCGCCCATCTGAAATTTGAACTCATTGCAAAATGGCAAAAATTTCTACAAAAATTCGCGAAAACGCAATACCTAATTAGTGGTTCTTTTCAAAAAATGAATAGCTAAATATTAATGCAACGTCAGAATGAGGCACATTTTCAGGATTAGTTGGTACTAGAAATTGCTTTACCAATGCTGTTTCTGTAAAATCATGATGCTGACAGTAGTCAGCATCTTCTATTGCCATCAGCACAATTGAAATTGCGGACACTGTATTCCACACACTTCTTATTGAAAATAGCAGGTCGCTTTTCAACTTCCGATATTGGTAAATTACAGTCAATAAAGAACTGTGATGACAGGTCATCGTCATCATCATTCAATGAGTCAATTTCTTCATGTGCTGACGTGACAGAAAGGCAGATGCCAAGAGGGAAGCGGTCGCGGTCGCGCAACTGAACTACCGCTTGTGCGTGCATGGTTGCCAACCTTTTTTTCGAAAAACCCCCTAGGCGACGACTAAAACCCCCTAAGAAACCCTAAATCCATTTTGAAAATCCGTTTGAGTGCGTAACTTAGAAATCCATTCATTCACTCAAAACACCAGTGAACTAGCTGACCTCATGCAAATATTACCCAACATCGTGGTTTGTCGCGGAACAAGACTGTGTTCTGCCAGAATATAGGAGTAAGAAGAGAGTACAAACACAACTGTACAATATGCTATGTAGGTACAATATGTACCAACATCAGGTGGTGGGTCCGTAAAACAGTTAGATACAACAACTTGGTACCTATTAACTATCACTATTTACTACTAAATAGGTTGTAAGTACTTAATGGAATGGAGTTTTTCTCCCAGACTTGAAAAATAAAACCCCCCCCCCCCAAAAAAACATGAACGTTTTATCCCCCCAGAAAACCTTCCAATAAAAAATACCCCTAAATCTAGGGTGGAATCCCCAACTTGGCAACCGTGCGCAAGGCCATTCAATTGTGTGTTTCACATTCCCCCCCCCCCCCCCCCCCCCCCCCCCCCCGGCAATCGCGCCGCCCGAAAAACAGGACCTATTTTTTTTATCGCTGCGATTTTTTAGTCGTAGGTGCGCGTTCTTCCATTGAGTTTTGTGTGTTTCATTATTTCTGGGGCGATTAAATCGCGTGGCTGAAAATCGCAAGTGCGTACTGTGCAAACTGCGAGCACTGATCTGATCACAGCAGGTGCGGCTGGACGGGGTAGGCGAGACAGCAAAGAGTTTAGAAGAAGGATGGCGATTTCATGTCACCATCAGCCAATGGGAGCTTTTGAATAGGGATGCAAATTTCTTGAGGAGGGGACCGTTGTGCAATGCACTCCGGCTCCACAATCACTTTGTGCAATACCTAACAGTCTAAGATTTGTGACTGCCGGCAAGTCATCCAGTTTGATTAAGAAAAACTTGAAAAGATTTTTATTGAACAATGAGTTTTATACTGTGGAGGCAATTGTTATAATATTTATGTACCTTCTAAATTGTTTTGAACCTGCATACTTTTTAAATTACTTTATTGACGTTAATCCGACTCATTGCCTGGGTACCTATTCTTCTTGACAATAAATTCTATTCTATTCTATTCTAAATTGATTTTCAATTGAATCGAAAAATCGATTTTTCACCTCCAATTTTAGATTTTTTTGCATTCGATTGAATTGAGGATAACGCAAGCCCCCAGCTGCGGAGTCATAGAGAAGACTTCCACATATGAACGAGGCACGTATTACTTCTTCGATGCCCAGAACTGGCGGAAAGTCATCAAAGAGTTTTATCTCGACTATAGCAAGCTGGAGAACCAGCCGACCCTCCCTCCTCAGTCTGCAATCTATCACGCCGGGGTCTAGTTGTGCCGCGAAGCTTGGCGTTACCGTTAGTCTTCTGTAAGGGGTAGAAAATAGGGGATGAAATTTTCAAAACGCCCTAGCTCGTAAATTTCAAATAGGAAGGTAATTTTTCCATCGATTTAAAATAGAACACAATTTTTAGCGACGAATGAGACCTTGCGGAGCGTTGTAGGACTAACCGTTCGTTCCCTGTAAGGACTTAAGGGTTGAAGGACAAAAAGATCAGAAACACGAGTGTGAATCGCAATGTTTGAGGTACTACTCTCTGCATCGAAAATTGAGCTCGCAGATCAGCTGAGTCGAAAATGGAGCTCTCAGATCAGCTGAGTCGAAAATGGAGCTCCCAGATCAGCTGAGTCGAAAATGGAGTTTTGTTTTTTTTTTAGATAAGAAGACGTTCTTTGCAACATGGTTTTGTCTGTGGCCTTGACATTTTCAAAGATTGAATATTCAACCAAGGAAGTCTTTAAATTCTTGAACGGTGGGGTCCGTTATAATTTTATTTTTCATGCACCCATTGAAAGTTCCACTATTTTTGTAAAGAAAAAAAAAGCCAATTGCATTTTAAAATAGATAAAAACCTACCGAATTTTGATAGGTAAAATACCAAACTACCAAAACATTCACTTTTTTTGTTAATGAAAGAAATTACTCAAATAAGTTTCTAGAAAAATTGATTTTTTTCACCCGATTAATATTAGTGTACTTTCGACTGAGAAACTTTTTTCTAAATCGATTGTTGTCGACCGATTTTGCATCCCTACTTTTGATGCAAGTAGACGCTAAATGGTGGAGCCTAAATCATAACGGAAGAGGGTAACCTTTAACACCTCAAAAACTCATTTCAAGTTTGACCTGATGGGGAGGTTCCCATAAGTTCCCATTTAATTTGTTTAAATGTTGGAATTTGAGTAAAAAAGTGCCAATTATCTGATATATTTCAGAATTGAAAATTGAATCAGAAGTGAAAGTTTGTACAAATTATTCGAATCGGGGTTTCGATAAAGTGTATAGATACGCCATCGATAGTATGGCCGTCGGCCTTATCTGGTGGAATAAACCGGTTCCCGTGAGACCACCGAAGTTCAACTATCAGCGGATTGGTTATTACTTGGATGGGTGACCGCCTGCGTAGCTGGGACCACACATCTCAGTATTTTCGCGTCGGGCCGTCGGTGATCCCCTCTCCACTCAAGGGGGTGAGGCAATGAGTAGCCTTCAGCGAAATCATCAGACCAAATTCTGAACTTCCAATTGGAGGACAGCTGATGACGTCCGCGATTCTGGGAGCGGCAGACGGACGAAAATCCAGCCTGAAATGGTTGTTTACTTTACTTACTTTTTACTTACTTATTCGAATCGGGGGGATACGCCATCGATAGTATAAATCGATGTTAATCGGTAGTATGACATCGATGCTGGTAGGCATAGTAATCCCATTGGCTTTCCAGGTCCATACCTCCAAGAGGAGGAGTCCTAGGACTTTTCTACCCCCTCCTTGGTACACCCAACAAGGGCAGGCAGGCACTCTATCCTGTGTCCTAGGCCACTGTTTCCAAGGATTCAAAATTCAAATTATTGTTATTAAAAAATGTATTTCTAATAGCTGGGTCGTAAATTGATATTTGTTTTACTGATTTGTTCACCAGCTGGTTCCTACCAACAGTAAAACATAAATTATTATTGTATTAGGTACCAGCCATAAGGTGAGGTTTTCCATGGGATCACGGGGAACGTTCTATTATTCTTGTATTACCATGTTTCAAAACCATGGAAATACTTTACTTTGAAATTTGACTGTAGAATCTCGACAGACTGTGGTCCGATTATCCACAATCTCGATTAACCGAGTTAATTTTGGGCGGAAATGGGCACTCGATTTAACAGACTGACAATGACGAAACGAAGACGTTAAAATGTGAACTGCTTGATTATTAGAAGCAAGGGCGAGAAAAAATGGAGTCATTTCCATCTTGAAAATAGCACAAGGAGTCAGGATAACAGGTCCTGTTATCAGGATGAAGGCGAAAGCATTCTCGAAAGCCTAGACCACTGAAACCCCATCAGAAGTTGCTGCAATTAAGAGGTAGAGAGATCATAGTACTTGCTACTGTTCATCGCCTCTC
>JAEMON010000013.1:22437461-22447666 GCA_030264115.1 Lygus lineolaris
ATAAATTTGCCCAATGATCGGAAATTCATTTTTTTCCGTTTTTCTCAACTTTTATTTCAGTAAAATGAGATGCAGATGACCCTTGGGACCACCGTGGGTAATCGGGAGAACAATCGATCGATGGTCAAATAAAGAAATGCGATCTGTACAAATGAGTAAAACAAAAGTCATCCCTTGACACGCCGAATAAAGAAACCTTCCTCCGTTTTTTTAAGTCGGTCAAAGAGAGGGAACTCGTTTGGATATTTGATTCCATTGAGACCTTTTATCGTTTTAGAACTCATATTGCGTTCACCACGGTGGTCAGCAAAATAATATGGAAGTGAGGTAAAATAGCAAGGAATAAGCTGTTTCAGTGCCACTGTTTCTATCTCGTACAGTAAATCTAACAAATTAATAGGTACCTACGAGGTAGGTAGAAGGTAGACCTGTCCATCCTGAATTTCAGTTGTAACCATTTCAAAATAATCATCATTCATTGGACTTCTTGCATTAACATAGTTTATTTGGAAAAAAAATTGACAACCTTACAATGATGGTATTGTAATACTCATAAGTACTTCATTCACTTTGTTTTTGCGGACTCTACTGCTGTGTCCATCCAGCAGCAATTGCGTTCGAGGTCCGAGATCCGACCTCGGACATTGGGGGTGGGAGACAAGACTGACTGGCCTTGTCCCTGATTTTTTAACCATTTCAAAATAATCATCATTCATTGGACTTCTTGCACCAATACTTAGCTTCCTACTTTCGGAAGTGAGGAAGCAAAAACCTTAAGAGAAATTAAGATTACCTACAATATTTTTTAATTTCCTTTTCCTTTTTTTTTTTTTTAATGAGCCTAGGTAACATACTAGGCAGGCCTCCCTTGCCTGCCCTGACAAACCGCTATAGTATATTAATATTGAATTTTCGGACATACCACCATATTAAAACCATATTTGGTTGAGCTAGTTAACAATTAAGGTGAATCTGAGCAATAAATATTTTGAAAAATTCAATCAACACAAAATATTAAATTATCAACAAAAATTACCTGTATTAAAATATGAGTTGGATGTGCTGGTTTGACCAAAAAATCACTTTTTTTTTAAATCGAAAAATCAATTTTTTACCAGTCTAAATGAATCGGTAGTGCCACCATTCGATTCAGCGTGAGAAAATATACGTGGAAAATGATAATTAACTCATCCGTTCATAGTCAGGTCGTCAACACCCTAAAACACTCGATTTCCTCCTAAAAAAAAACCCACGTTTTTTGCGTTCAAACACAATTTTCTCCTTTTATTAGTGCACCAAAATTAGAAAATACTACACCGTTGGAAAGCTGAGGTTTTTGCGCAACTTTGAGGCTTGAAGGCAAAAAATCATATGCAAGCTGACAGGGGCATAATGAGCGATTGAAAACAAATTCTCTTTTTCCTTTTCACCTATTTCGTCTACTGGAAAAAATTTGGTTTTCCTTCAAGAGCATAGGAAAAATGTAAAGCTCTTCCCAATGGTATATTTATTTTATTATCAATGGTATATTTATTTATTTTATTATCAATTTCATACTGTAAAAATACGTAGTTATAGCTATTTTAGTGATGAAAGGTCGAAAGAAAAAAGTCCCATTCATGCAGCATGCGTTGATGAGCGAATTTTCAAAGAATGATTTTAACCGATTTGGTGAGTGATTCTTATAGGAAATTTCACGCTGATTCCGAATATACCATATGTTCATATGTTTAAGATGGAAATTCACACCAAAAACCTCAAAAAACACGTTTTTTGGTGATTTTTGAAACTAAATTTTCAAAATTTGACCCCTTGGAGTACTCCAAAAATTCTGGCTAACGAACTCATTACATTTGATATTATTAACATTTTAAATTTTTTTTTTGATTTTTTATCTCGATTCCTCGGGCAGATATCGTCTGGAGTGACACATAAATATATAAATATATATATATATATACACTTATAAAAAAGTGTTAAATTTCAGGAATCGTTTTAGAATGGTCTGAAACGGATTTCCATGAAGAAAATTTTCAAAAATTTGCATTATCTAAATTTTGAAGCCATTGCAATAGCTTCATTTTCTTCGAAAATTCGCTAAAACAAACTCTTAAAATTGAAAAAACTCAAGAAATAAGTGCTTTAAAAAATTCTGTGAGACACTTTTCGTTGGAAATGTCCTTTATAATCGATCCTGGCCTGTGTCAGTCACTTATTATGTGTATGTAACACCCATTATAGTGATTGAAAAAACACGTAATTATAACTAAAGCCCCTTTTTTTCCGAAAACCACATTAATTATATTTCAGTAAGTACGTGTTTCTTGACCAGGTTTCAGTTCATGGGTTAAAATATAGGGTGTGAGCAGAAAAAATTCGGGGATCGATTTTACAACTAATTTCTAACAAAAACTGTTTTTAAAGTTTTTTTGTTAACCCCCTATTTTCGTGAGTTCTTCAATTTTAAGATTTTTTCGTGTTTTCGACTTCAACCCATTAAAATGGCCATAACTCCCTTGATTTATTACTGAAAATGTAAAATAAGGACACCATTGAAAAGAGCGTTATATTTCCTATAAGATGAAGTCATTTTCAGAATGCATTCTGAAGATTTACTTGAAAACTACTGATGAAATCTATGATGAAATTTGAAATATGAAAAAATTGAAGTTCAGGATCTACGAGAGCTCACTGAATACAGTTTCAGTGATTTACAAATAAATGACTTTATCTTATAGGAAATTTAACGCTATTTGGAAAGGTGTCCTTATTTTCAATTCAATCATTAATTAAGGTATTTAGGTATGGCCATTTTAGTGGGGTTATAGTTGAAAACACCAAAAAAATCTCAAAATTGAAAAAACTCACTAAAATAGAGGGTTAACAAAAAAGTCACATTCATGCAGCATGAGTTGATGAGCGAATTTTCGAAGAATAATTTTAACCGATTTTGTGGGTAGTTCTCAGAGGAAATTTCACGCTGATTCCGAATATACCGTATGTTCCTGTGTTTAGGATGGTATTTCACACCAAAAACCTTAAAAAAAACCACGTTTTTTGCCGATTTTTGAAACTAAATGTTCAAAATTGACCCCTTGGAGTACTCCAAAAATTCTGGCGAACGAACTCATCCTTACTTTTGATATTATTGACATTTTAAAATTTTTTGGATTTTTTATCTCGATCCCTCGGGCAGATATCGTCTGCAGTGATATATATAGGTATAGATAAGTGTTAAATTTCAGGAATCTTTTTAGAATGGTCTGAAACGGATTTCCATGAAGGAAATTTTCAAAAATTTGCATTACATAAATTTTGAAGCCATTGCAATAGCTACATTTTCTTCGAAAATTCGCTAAAAACTCTAAGAAACACTTTTTGTTGGAAATTAGTTGTCGAATCGATCACTGAATTTTTCCTACTCAAACCAGAGACGCCCATATAGAAAATGTGATTGGCGATACCTGGCAGTCTTTTATCAAACCTTTTCGAGTATTTATCAACCATTTACCAACTACCGCCCAACCCCTGGAGTATATATGTAGAAACCATGTGAAAGGAAGAACCCAATCTTTTATACCTCGTCCCTTCGTAGGCCCTAGAGTGAATAAGCAAGTTGATGTGATGTACTGAACGATTTCGGGTCACCTTTGGGGTATTTACCCCTTGTAAATATCCTTTGAGCGTCGTTACATCGTCGTAACTTCTGCCGAATCCCTTCATGAAGCTGAGAACGGAGCACGGATCAATTTCTTGCACCTCAGGGACTATGGCGGACGTGACATGAAATTGTATGGCTTTGTTACAGGATAGTTCCCAAACATTATATGGAACCTCGATTTAGGGTAGGTACTCAAATCATCATTCAACCTGCTCTTGTCACTCGTATTCAGCTTGAGCATACAAACTCCTTCTCCTCCGGAATAGATCACACTCGGATTTCACGATTTAGAACTTCCTGGAACAATGGGGAATGATCGTGTATGGGAAAATCAAATTTTTTTTTCTCTTCTATTGTTATTTGGGATAAAATAACACTGTTGAATCAAAGAAAAAAATAGTTTATCGTGCTGGTGTGGAGAAAATTCTGAATAAAGTTCCATTCGTGCAGCATGAGTTGATGAGCGAATTTTCAAAGAATAATTTTAACCGATTCGGTGGGTGATTCTTATATGAAATTTCACGCTGATTCCGAATATACCATATGTTCCTATGTTTAAGCTGGTAATTCACACCAAAAAACTCAAAAAACACGTTTTCTAGCGATTTGTTACTCTAAATTTTCAAAATGTGACCCCTCGGATTACTCCAAAAATTTTGGCCAACGAACTCATCCATTCTTTTGATATAATTGACATTTTCACATTTTTTTGGATTTTTTATCTCGATCCCTCTCGGGCAGATAACTTCTGGAGTGACACATATATAAATAAATAAATATACAAATAAAAAAGTGTCGAATTTCAGGAGTTGTTTTAGAATGGTCTGAAACGGATTTCCATGAATGAAATTTTCAAAAATTTAAATTACAAAAATTTTGAAGCCATTGCAATAGCTACATTTTCTTCGAAAATTCGCTAAAATCTCAGCAGTTTGAAAAACAGGCGGCATTCCCAGGGCCCTTGAGCCACCCGGTTACACGTCACACTAAAAGAACAACTGAAAGAGAATGTGCTGAGATCACACAGGGAGCAGTGAAAAAATAATGTATTTAAATAACTGATTATTATTAATTAATAATTAATTAATTCAATCTATTATCTAATTAAGTTAATAATATTCTCGCTAATCTGGAGCTAAAACAGTGTTGTTTTTGGAGATTTTCCGTTTTCAGTTTTGTTTGACAGGAATGACAGACAACATCCGTTTCAACGTAACTTTCCCGCTATATTACAATAATGAAAATTTTAATCATTTTTCTAAAATTACGGATACTTTATTTTTGCTCTACGACTTCAATATCGTTTCTTTTAAGCCATTACCTTTCAAATAAAAAACTTGATGTTAATTCCCTCCCCATTAATAATGCCTCATTCCGTGTCTGTGTGTGTATGTGTCCGCGAATCCTTGCCACAGGAGGGGTTAGGCCCTGGATGGTTTTTTTCTCTTATTTATAGTAGGTAGGTATATATTTGACCTAAATGTTTAAAGTTCTCATATAAAGCTATGTAGGTTATAATAATAGGCACCTATGATTAGTTGTGGGGCTGGTCCCAATTTATTGTCATTGTACAAAGTGTAATTTGTTCTTGCATCATGATGTTTCGCACATGGACGATAGGTGACATTTATGATTCATTGTTTGGTTCCAGTGAGGACTGCGAGCCTACCGACTATGACTGAAGTCGTTATAAGCAACAACAACATCAACTCCAGCAGCAACTCCGAGGCTCTCAACAGAGTAGTAACTTCAGGAGACGAGCAGGAACAAACTGCTACGAACAATCCCATTAAGATGTGGCTACTCAAGGTATACGACCTACGCTCTTGTAATATAGAAGAACAACTACTTATTTGGTCAACTTTTGAGTTTATTAAGGTTTCCAACTCGTTGTGCAGAAGTTAGATAATAGATGGTCCTCGGATCGGCCGTCGGAACCTCGGCTGAGGTTTCGTTTTGCACTCAACTATTAGACAAACTTCACTATAATAATTATAATGTAAAGACGATAGATTTTCCCATTTTTTCACATCCTGAACACGAATACTTAGTCTTAACTCCCAAGCATCGAATGTCGTGTAAAATCCGATGATAGTTCAAGGCCAGAGGGGGTGTTCTGTAAGCCAAACAACTGTTGGTAACAACAGTTGAGTTCGTAACTTGGTGATAAATGCCGCCATGTTTTGCAAGCGAGGTGTTCTGTAACTAAGCAACATCGACAAGCTTGTGACCTCCTCGGGAGGTGGTAAGAAGACTTGTCCAATTTGTCGAGATGAGATTAGGTGACTGAATCAAGTTATTTTGGATTTATCATCATTTACTGACGATAATTTGAGCGTTTGTATTGAGTTATTAGCGTGAGGCATCAAGTTGTAATTTTTAGTGATTTGGGCCAATAATTATCATGTTTTCTTCCTTTCTCCTTGACATCTACAATCGATACATCGTTTCCAATCGATACATAGAGTAGGTACCGACTCGATAATTTCTCACAACTCTTGTTACAACATTCGTTCATACGTTTTGAATTTCGAACGCAGTAGTTTTCAACAGTTGTGAAAACACCAAAGTTACAGAACACCCCCCAAGTTCCCATAAGAAATTCCTCGCTATCGAAACAATTGTATCTACCGACTGCGCATGCGCCACCCTGGAACGATTAGCTTTAATAACTACCATAGGTAACGATTTATACTAACGTTCAAAATGTCTGACTTTGTTTTCATAGTTTGTTTTTGGGATCTACTAGGTATGAAGTAAGTCGAACATTGGCCGAACCATATGAAGGGCGCAGGGGAATAGTAACGACCTGATTTTGAGAAAAATCAAATTCTAAGTATCCCTACTCGTAACTAAGTTCAAGTAATTACTTGAAAAAAAAAAAAAACAAATCCTTATTAAAATCTCAAACATGTGTACCTATTACCAGTCGTTGTTCGCATTTGTTGGTTAGTGTATTTTATGGTACTCTCAAAGTGCTACTCAAGCTCATTTTCAGGGGAAAGTGGACTGAAGCCGTTTTTCCCCAGAACCCTTCATACGTAATCTACGGATTACACTAAACCAGAGTTCAACCCTTCAGTAGGAACTAAGGGCGGGATTTACAGACGGCCCTCGAGTTTCAAGGAGACCTTGAGATGGTTTTCAAGGATTCTTGAAGCCGAATCCGTGTACCAAATTTCGAGGAGACCATCTCAAGGTCTCCTTGAAACTCGAGCACCGTCAATGAATCCCGCCCTTTTAGTCTCAAAAAGTTTCCTAATAACATTACAAGCTAGATTCCTCTCCATTATTTCATCAGCTATTAAATTCCGCTTTCTCAACATACATTGGGCTGTTAGGAAACGAAATAATTCCATTTTCGTAATATTTATTAACTAAAAATATAGGTACAATTTAAATTCCTTGGATGGATAGTATCGACCTACGGCATCCTACGTGCGGTCTCAGATGTAGTTCAGTAAATTCAGGGTGTTGAGAGTTCTCATAGCCGAGCGCACATCATCCAGATACCTTTTCCTGCTGCTGAAGGCATGACCAACTTCGGACGATATCCCTTTCAGCTTTCGAAGGAAACCGAACAAGGAGCTGCTTTTATCAGAAGCATCAGCAGCTCTCGTTCCTGCCAGGGCGTAAGAAGACCGTGCGCCAACCGGTGACCTGTAGCCAACAGCGTAATTTTGCTGAGGCTGAAATCAGATTAAAGATAATAATCATAAAAATCCTCGTTTATCTGTGATTCATTACCAAGTGTGACCACCAACTTAGTTTACACCATGATGAACAACGAATGACCTAATGACCTGAGCTTCCATGAAAAATATAAAATTTTAAGCTGATTCAAAAATAGTTTCATTTTCTTCGAAAATTCGCTAATACCACCTAATGTTTACTATTATGGGTCGAAGGTGGCAGGGTCTTGGCTGACTTCCAGTCTTAACTTTCATTTTTATTCATCCAACATGTTTCGCAACGTAGTGTTGCATCATCAGGGATCTATAAGGTAACAGAGGTAGAAGGTCTACATCGAATCGAAGTTCTTAAGGTACTATTTTGCTTAGCCTAGTGGTAACGTTAAAGCGGACAAGCCCGCATAATAAACCTTAAAAGTAAGTCCCTATCTGGCCTGTTACCACTAGCCTAAGTAAAATAGTACTTACCTTAAGAACTTCGATGCGATCTAGACCTTTTACCTCTGTTACCTTATAGATCTCTGATGATGCAATACTACGTTGCGAAACATGCTGGATGAATAAGAATGAAAGTTAAAACTGGAAGTCTGCCAAGACCCTGCCACCCTCGACCCATAATAGTATGACTACAATGGTTGCTACCCACAAGCAACCATCTAAATGTTATATTGCCCCACAGAAAAACTGTTCCATGGGATTTTTCTTTGTATTGTTTTTTTGGCAAAACGCATCCGATGCCCAGGACTGCTCTTCAGAAAACTCCATATTTGCTGTGAAGGAAAAATTAAAAGCCAACTCTGGCTCTCCATCTACGTATATTGTACAGGTTGTCCGAGAAAGATACGGCAAAACCTCAGGAGTCGATTCTACACCTAATTTCCATGGCAAAATGTCTCGTAGCAATTTCTTTATAACCCTTTGTTTTTCAAGTTTTTTCACTTTCAAGATTTTTTTCGTGTGTTCGACCTTGTCTCACTAAAATGACCATAACGTCCCGAACTGTATATGTAAAGTGAAAATTGAGGATACCGTTAAAAGAACATTAAATTTCCTATCAGATAGGCTACAGGATGTTTTAGTCGATTTTGCTCTACGGAAAATGAGTGAAAATCTTCTACGGATTTTCTCAAAAAACATTAAAAACTACCACGTTGGAAGTTTGGGCTAAAGAATAATAATAATAATAATAATAATTAGTTACGGATTTGAAAATGTATGTGGTAGCCTATGTGATGGGAAATTTAATGCTCTTTTCAACGGTATCCTCAATTTTCACTTTACATGAACAAAGATGGTCATTTTAGTGAGACAAGGTCGAACACACGAAAAAAATCTTAAAAGTAAAAAAACTTGGAAAAACAAGGGGTTATAAAGAAATTGCTAGGAGACATTTTTTATTGGAAATTAGTAGTAGAATCGATTCCTGGAGTTTGGCCGCATCTTTTTCGGACACCCCGTGTAAGTACAAGGATGTATACAGTTGATGTCATAAATAGACACATAATAATGGTAATACGTCACAAAATAATATGTGACACATGACATGGGACCAGAATGAATTCAACCAACTTTCAACAAATACAAAACCCAGCAGAATAAAAAACCGTCTGCCAACTCGGGTGGGCAGTATAGCTTCCTCACTTTAGTAACTTGGACTAATAGAATCAGTTGATGAAAATGTCACCGAAATTAGTCAAGTAGTTTCCGAGTTATACCTATGACAACAAATTTCAAGGAAAATGTAATTTAAGAACATTCACGTTTGCGCATGCGCACATGTTCTTAGCTTTCCAACGGCAATGAAATTAATAGGATACCGTCCAGGTGCTACCCCGCACAATCCCTGGAATGTTCACCAAAATTGGTCGAGTTCACACATTTAAAGTTTGCGCATGCGCAATAGCTATAACTGACCAATTCATAGGTAATAATCAGCCTCAACTACCCTCCAATTTTGAAATCGGTCCATTAGGAACAAACTGAGAAATCGTGGATCCATGTTATAAACATGAGTGAAGTTCACAATAAAAATTATTCAAACTACTCAACGTTGTGCTTGTTTAATGGCAGCCATATCACGACTAAATGCATGCACATGACGATCAAGTTCTGATACATGGTAAATCGTTAATGAATATTTTCTAAGTACTTTACCACATATGCCTCCGCACAAAAGACCAAAAGGCCAAGATAGATGGCCAAAAAACGAGATCCCATCTTGAAGAATCTACCGCAGACTGACCAAGATGACCAACAGACCAACAATGCCCTCCGTCGCATCTCTACAACGGAAATTGCTCTTAAACTCCGTTAAAAGTTCTTTTAAGACATAAAATATACAAGAAAATTCAATTCAATGTCCTTTGCAGAATTAGAGACTGACGAAACGATTCTGGGCAGGATATCAAAATACGAATATACCAAAATCCCATTTCCTGTTTCTTCAACGCTTGGGGCTCATAAAATAGAGTTCATCTGCATGTGAAAATGAGAGCGTGTTCAAATCGAGATAAAAGAAAAGGCGAAAAAATTAAGCGACAAAGCAATTTACCCCAGCAAAAACAATTTGCCTCTCAGCCCAATTTATCGAGCACACCAACTGAGTTGGAAATGAACGAATTCTTTATTGGATAAGGTCGAAATTGATTGGGTAGAAATGACAATCACTCGCTATCTGGATCACGGTTATGCCCTTGCCTGGTGGCCAAGGCCTCACCACATGATCAGCTATCCTATCGTGCAGTCGCTTTGAACTGTTACCTACCCATCGCAGACAATAATTTTTCCTTCGTCATCTCCAATGCAGAGGATTACCCTCTCAAATATCTATCTAGGTATTTTTTGCTTCCTCA
>JAEMON010000013.1:22457032-22470263 GCA_030264115.1 Lygus lineolaris
ACTAAATTAGTTTCTAGTTAGTTATTCACTCCAACTACACAAACATGTCATCTGTTGTGGGCCCACACACAATAAAGCCGGGTTCACATTAAGCCGTAACGACGTAATCTCGTCCGCGAAACCGCAAGGCCGCCACGCCGCAAAACCTCAAAACCGCAATGCCGTCAACCGTTCACATGGAGCGTCAACTGAATAGGCGAAGAAAAGTAAATACGCTCAGCTTTGCTGCGCATAATCCAATACGCAGATCCGCAAATCCGTAAAATATTCAGATTTTTGAATCGGGTACAGTCAGGTTCAAAACTCTTTCGGCCGCATAGCCGTAAAGATGGCGAACAGCTAATTAGCCAATCAGATCCAATTACGGTTTTGCGGCCTTGCGGTTTTGCGGACAAGAACCCGGCTTTAATAATACAAGTCCAGATAGGGAGTAGAAGGGAGCTCGTGAGCCAAGCCTTCGGGAAAACCCAGGAACTGGAGAAGGGGCTCTGGAGTGGCACCTCCTGAATACATAAATACAGGGTGTCTCACTTATGATCCGAAAAAACCTATCCCACGTGTTCTACATGTAATTTCCAACAAAAAGTGACCCTTAAAGTTTTTTTCTTAAACCACTAAAAACCTGAGTTTTTTCACTTTTAAGATTTTTTTCGTGTTTTCGACCTTTGGTCACTGAAAAGGGTATAACTCCCTTAATATGAAAAGTAAAACCAAATCTGAGTACATTGTCAAAAAGACCGTTAAATTTCCCGTATTCTAAGCCTCTAACAATAATTTTTTGAAGGGAAATTAAGGGTGAAAAATGAGTCCGAAAAGTTAATTTCGTCAAATCTTGAAAAATGCTCGTTTTTCAAACGCTCATTACATCCCCATAATTCTAGTGATAAGTTATAGCCTGTCAGCCTTAAAAATGCGCAAAAGACTCAGCTTTCCAACGGTACAGTCAGTTTTTATTGGTTAGGGGAAACGTTTTTGAGAAAATCGAGATTTCATGCGGGGAAAAAAACGTGTATTTTCTGACACATTTGAGGGAAATCGGGCATTTTAGGGTGTTTTATTGCTACTCATGGTTTGAGGTACTAGTAGGTATCATTTTCCATGTCATTTTTGACGCTGAATCGAATGGTCGCACTCCCAAATAATTTTGACAATCTAAAAGCTCATTTTTTGGCATAATAGTGCATATTTTGACCATATTTGCACAAAATGAGCTTTTTGATAGTCAAAATTATTTGGAACATAACGTGGGGTTATTAGTACACAAAAACAAAATTAGTTTCAGAATGGCGTTTGCCCAACACTGGTTTGAAAGGTTATTGTCAGCATGAGATTTTATGATAAATTGAGGGCTTTCCACTGAGTGGTTAACGATTTTCGCTAGATGAAAACAACGATCGGTAATGAAGTTGGAACGTTGTCCGAAAAATAATGTGAACCGTGGTCAAGTCTGTATTGTAAATTTGGCAAACTATGACGCGTTCGAAATTGTAACCATGATAACCACGGATCGATTTTGCTCTTGGGACCTTGTCAAATCGAGGTAGAGTCTGCATTTGGAACCTTGTCAACCTGTGACGTGTATGCTTTGGTAACCTTGTCGAACTACTGTGGCAGTAACTGATTCTGATATTAAACATTTCCGACTTATTATTTATTATACATGCTTCGGTAGGTAAGAAGATACCTACCAATATACCTACCTACCTACCTTGGATTGGGTCTCTAGAAGATACGACTATGGTTGTCGAGTCAATAATTATCCCTCGCTAGTCGGAAGCAAGGCCAACCAGGTAGTCAAGTGGTTGAAAAGTTACATTATTTGAAGTTGAATGAAGCGATAAAGAAATATATTATATTGACCCTCCCTGAAAACTTAAATTCAACCCTTTAGAAGTTGCGGAAGCTAGCCAAAACTTTCTCAATACCGCCAATATCTCAGCTTTATTCAGAAGAGTTTGAAGAGTCGTTTCTCATATACGAGAACTCGTACCATCGCCACTGGAGGCCATCAAGCCAGAAAATATATGATTTTCCGTGAATGACGATCACGGTTCTGTTTTCTGCATTATTTATATTGCTTTTAAATTTTTAAGAGATCCTACTCTACGTATGTTAGTGAACTACTATGTCATAATAATTTTCACTGTTCAATTATTAAATTTTTATTCGGAAGATTCCCTTTCGTATTTCAGTACTTGCTGTTGCGGGAAGAGGAAAGGCGAACTTAATCCTACCATCACAGTCGCTGGGCCGAACGTCTCTGATCTTAGCGGCAATGATTCTACCGTATACGCCGGCAGGCCCTGCCGCTCTGGTAAGTACCTGCGTTTAGGCCCTCATTATTACGGGTGTTTTCCATATAATTCCATAATAATACTCCCGGCCTCCAAAAAGTGGTCGTCGATACTCCCGTAGCGGTGAGAGCAGAGTCGCCGATACTCCCGGGCCCGAAGCGAGGTTGTTCGCTGATACTCCCGCATTTCCCATCCCAATTTTCGAGACTGTGGACTGGCTACACAGCACGTTCACGAGTTGGTGTGGTTAAAAATTTGGGATTGTATCCGTGCTGTGGTAGCACTTCGTCAACGTGTCACAATAGCAATCAACTAAAAACTAATGAATGAACAACGAAACAAAACATTAAGTCGAACTAGTGGATGGAAATTCAAAACGAGGAAGTAGTTTGGAAGAAAGTACAGCGTCGGAGGATACACCAGTGTGTACATCCTCGTACAGCGAAAATTCCTCGCCTTATTTCTCATTTAGCGTCGGCATCACATTCAGGCATGAAGACTTGCTCTTTTGACTTTGGGAAACTGCAGGGGTTTTTCTTATGTTTTCACCTTCCACAACAGTTTCTCAACCTTCTTACTCGGTCAACATCCACTTCTGGCAGTTCCCACATAGCATTCCTTACTACCTACAACACCAATACGCCCCTCGTTAAACAAATTAAATGACGTAAATCGGACCCTTGACTCAATAACACTCACAACGGGAGTATCAGCGACTAACTCTTTTCAGTCCAACGGGAGCATCCACGATCAAAATTCTCTCGGACCTGGTCGACTTGCTCTTTTTGGGAGTATTATTGACTACGCCCATTATTACCTTTCACATAAGGCTAAGGTTTCACATAAGGTTAACATGAGGCTTTAAATTTTGCTTCCTCACTACCGAAGGTAAGAAGCTTTGTATTCGTGAAAGAAATGAAAAAAATTTTGTCTTTCAAAATCATAATTTCCACTAGCTTTTTACGTTTCAGAGCTTTCTGAACAATTTTGGTTCCGTGTCTGTCTGTCGGTCTGTGGTCAATTCCTTGTCCCAGGCAAAACTATTTGAAGATGTGGTCCGAATTTGATGAAATTTTCAGGGATTGTGCGAGTTAGTCCTGTGACGGTCCCCTATCAATTTCATCGCCATCGGACCACTAGTACCGTGAGCGCACGCGCAAACGTAAATTTCCTGATACCCCTGTATCTTAGTTCCTAATTAACCTATTTCGCTCAAACTTGCAGTGTAGTTGTGAACTGTCTCCTAGACAATGACCTATGAATTTCGTCACGATTGGATTAGTAATAGCTACTGCGCAAGCGCAAACTTGAAATTTATTGTCATAGGCGTATCTCCGGAACTACTCGACCAATTTTGGTGAAATTTTCAAGGATTACGCGAGTTAGATACTGGAGTGTCCCCTATGAATATCATCGCCATCGGACCACTAGTAGCGTGTGCGCATGCGCAAACGTGAATTTCCTGAAACTACGATTTCTCTGTTCCTAATGGACCGATTTCGCACAATTTCGGAGGGTAGTTGAGGGTTGACAACTACTTTCCAATTTCAACACGATACTATCAGTAATATTCACTGCGCATGTGCAATTTCGAAATGATTTTCATAGTCATAACTCTGGAACTACTCGACTAATTCTGGTGAAATTTTCAGAGATTGCCCAGTTCCAAATTAATTTAATAGCCATCGGACCATTAGTAGCATGTGCGCATGCGCTAACGTGAATTTGCTGAAACTACGAGATCTCAGTTCCTAATGAACGGATTTTGCTCAATTTCGGAGGGTTGTTGTGGGCTGACTCCATGACAATATTACCTATGAATTTCGCCACAATTGGATAAGTGATGGCTACTGCGCATGCGCAAATTTGAAATTTATTGTCATAGGCACGCTCCTTACTCCGAAAACTAATTCTAAAAATTTCTTTGAAATGTTCACTAACTGATTATATATGTCCATATTACAAAAATGAGGAAGCTATACTGCCCACCCAACTTGGCAGACTTTTTTACTCAACTTCCCCATCCCAAAGCATCTCTGGGGCGAACATTTGGGCGTTTTTCTGTAATATACTTACTGCTAAAAATGGTGCCATCGTTGGTGCTTTTTGAGGAATTTGTGTTAGTATACATACAGGCATACATACATTACACAGGCTATACAATACTTAGCAGGGAACAAAATTTCTCATGTATTCCTCAAATACGAACTAAATCACTCGCGACGAAGGTGTGGAAACCCATCTCAATAAAAAGAGACCGGAGTTAAAGAGAACTGAAGGTACATCAGAAAGAGCTTATATAGTCACAGGAGAAAGGGAACTTTATTCCCTTTGGTTGAGAACAGTGAAGGGGCTGAGAGGAATACCCAATCACGTGGAAGCAAAGTGAAAGGGTTGGAAGGGAACTTGAATCTTGTTGGCTGAGAGAAGTGAAAGGGGGTCGGGAGGAATAACCAATGCCAATCATTGCCCTTGAAATGTGCATGTGTGCTTGAGTATTGCGGTCAAACTGGTAGGCAATTTTGGGAAAGAATTGGGGAACATGAAAAACATTTCAGGGATAACGAGGGTGATTCTGCCTTTGCAAGTCATCCGAGTGAATCCAATCATAACTTTCGTTTTGATCTGACAAATAGTTTCTAGAATTTCTTCATTTTTGTCCAAAGGGAGGCATGTTGAATGTACTTGAAAAATTCGAAATTTTTAGGTAAAAGTAATAGGTAAATGTTAAACGATGTGTGTAATAGGTAAACGAGAAGTAATAGGTCTGGTAAATGTTTGAATGATGTAATTCCAAATCATATTAATTTCACCATTAATAGGTTTATTCCTGCAATAGCTTGGTTTTTTCATTTTCATAATCTTACCCCCACCACTGTTTGAACCCCCTTTCACTATGTCTGCCCTTGATTGGCATTGGTTATTCCTCCTTTTCATTTCTCTCAGCCAATAGGATTCAAGTTCCCTTCCAATCCTTTCACTTTGCTTGCACGTGATTGGTTATTCCTCTCAGCCCCTTCATTTTTCTCGACCAATGGGATTAAAGTTCCCTTTCTCCTGCCACTATATAAGCGTGCTCTTTCTGATGTACCTTCAGTTCTTGTTTGTTACTGATGATGGCCTAACCGTCGAAATCGATTCAACTTTGTAACTCGTTATTTAAGTGGAAATAGACATTTTTCTCTTTAACTCCGGTTTCTTTTTATTATTCCTCAAATCATGATAACTACTGGAGATGAAGGTATCCGGAGATGATGATAAGTTGTCTTAGTTATTCTGCGATGTTACCGAAGATAGCCTGAAGGACTTCTGTCTAGAAATTGTTCTTCGTCACGCATTGAATTTGGTTGGCATGTGTCTAACATCCTTCCCATTTTTTGGGATTCGTCCTATCCCTTGCGCTGATGTGGGCCCAGAAATAATTGGAGCATCATACGTGTAGATATACGCCGTCTTATCATCAATAAATTGATGTTGAGTGTGCAAGTACTGCTCCAGAATATGGTTGTTTACTCCTCAGATTGGACATAGGAAAGAGGGAGAGATTGGAAGGGATTCGAAAATTCGTTACAAGAAAGAGACTTAGAGAAGTGAACGTTAGAGAAATGAAGAGAGGTAAAATCAGAGCCGAGTTTCATTGGCAATTGAATTTGGCCAGAAGGCATCACTTCACAGGGTTTGTACCGCCCACGAAATTAAATTAGCGCGACATATGAGAACTAGAACTCGAAGGTTTGCCATTTTCTGTTTACCCATAAGTTACTTTCATGGTATCTACAGGCTTTTATGCACATCCAATTTGCAAATCCCAATCTCCCTTTTTCACTCTTTTCATTCTACAGGATGTCCCCAGTTTAGTTCAAAGGACCCGGGCGAAATTAGTAAAAGTCCGCTCTCATCTCCCGCACGGTAACAAATTACGTGGCTACGCCATAATAGTCATTTGATGATTTTTGGCTTTTTCATCTTCGACAACATCAGAGTGTGTGTGATTAGCGGCGATAGCAGTCTAATATACAGACAGAAAACGAAGGCAGTGTAGGGTAATGGTGTGTAAGCAACAGCGTCAAAATCAGTTCAACCCATGATTTAAAAAAATACAGGGATATAACACAACCAAAGCTTGATTGAAAGGTATTCTTCTAACTATTGAAACATGTATGATTTCCATTCGGAAATTTTTACTAAGAACCTACCTATTTTAAAATTCAAGATTTCAATTTCAACATAATATTCTTATTGATGCAATTTTAACTGCTCAACTCACAAAAATCGTTCTGGTATCGTTGAAATCGTTACAATACGTTCTAATATTCAGAAAGTACCATCATATTCCAATTCGAATTGAAAAATTGGGAAATTGCCCAATCTTTCTCTCGTTACAACGATTCCTGGAATTTTACACTAAAAATCTAAAAGCTGAAAATCTGAACAAATTTCAAAATGTCAATAATATCAAAATAAAGGATGAGTTTCGTTGGCCAGCATATTTGGAGTACTTACCCCAAGGGTTCAAATTTTGGAAATTTAGAGTCAAAATCGGTAAAAACGAGTTTTTTGCGGTTTTTTTGGGTGTAAATTACCATCTTAAACATAGGAACATAAATATGGTATATTCGGAATCAGCGTGAAATTTCCTTTAGGAATCACCCACCAATTCGGTTAAAATTATTCTATGAAAATTCGCTCATCAACTCATGCTGCATGAATGGGGCTTTTTTTTCACACTTACCCCTAGTTATTTTTTAATATTGTATTTCCAAAAATTTTTTTGACTGGAAGCGCTGGTTGCCTACCTCTGATCAAGCCTAAAATCTGACCAGGAATTCACCCAACGTTTCGCAAAATAAACTCATGGAATTCGGTAATACAGCTTTAAGACTCACACAATGTTACATACAATCAGACAGACAGATATAAAAGTTAAGATTGAAAATTTACTCATATTGTAATACAGAATATAGGTATCTATAAATTGTAATGGGCCTCAGATTCACTGATTCTTTTAGTATCGGCTGTTCGTAGTTTAGTGGTTAGCGCTTCCGATCGGAAAATCTCTGGCATCTGCAGAATTCCTTCGTGGGTTGGAAATCGATCCCCAACGCGGGCAGCTTAATTTTTAAAACCACGAAAATGGCGCAAGACAAAATTCGAGTCCCCTCCTGAGAAATAATGATTCGACACTCTTAAATAAACACAATCAGCAGAATCGATAGTAAAAGTGTAAGACCTTGTAAGTACAAAATTTCAAATTTCACAGGAGACGAAAAAAACATTCTCATGCAAAATGCCATTATGTTATGGTTTCGTCGATTTCTGTCCCCCAGGCTGTTATTGGAACCTGTTATTAAAAAATAACAGTTTAGCCCTTCCCTACTTACAAGGTCTTCTACACCCCTGGCAGGTTTCGACTTAAAAAGTTTCTGTACACGGCCACAGAGAAGAGATGGGATAAAGGCGGGAAAAACGGCTTCGCCTGAAGGATCAAGTCCTAAAAAACTACCTATTCCACTGAAAATCGCCAAAATCCGACTTACGAGGTCTTACACTTTTACTATCGAGATAGTGACTGACCTGGGAGGAAGGATGAACCCTTATACAAGCACATTTCCCCTGACCTTGCTCAAATTAAGAATCTGCCAGACAATCAGAAACCCCAAAAGTTGTGGTAACGTAGTTTTCATTAACCAAGTCAAGTGTTTCCTAATCATTGAAAAGAATGTTGACGGCGGAGAAGGTAGTTACAACTGGGGAAGAGGCCAGGCTCTAGTACGGGCACCTGGAATTTGAGCAGGGGGATGATCGCTATCAGCCCCACATTGGGCGCCATTGTCTGTTGTTCATTATTGAAAATAATAAACCAAAATTAAGCTGCTCCCGTTGGGGATCGAACTCCCACCCACGAAGGAATTCTGCAGACGCCAGAGGTTTTCCAATTAGAAGCGCTAACCACTACACTATGAACAGCGCGAAGTGAGGCTCATTACAAAATCTCGAATTTATGGTACCTGCTTTCGTTGTATTGTGTTCTATTGCCACATATTACCACCTGAATGACTTTTTATTCCAATGTTGCAGAAGTCCTGGTCCTAGAAAAGGAGGAGCGTGTTTAGCACCGGCCTTTGGGACGAGGCTTATCTATATCGGGTGGTTTGGAGCGACCATCGACGCCAGCAGGCGCTCTACGCCTGAGCGTTCTCACCCAGCCTCTCCCGTCGGACCGCGGCCTTGTCGTCCGCTACAAAGTCGGTCGTACCTGGCACACCATCACACTGGAGACTCTTATGGAAGAACACCAGGTGTAAATTGGTAGTTCCCTGGAGGCGAATGTAGACTGACATTATGTTCTCGAGAGTTAGGTGCAGTGGCAGCTGCTGCTATTGGACTCTACAATAGTTGCGCATAATATTGTTGTGACTTCAAACATGAACAACATCAAGCCAAGAACGCTACGGGAAGGACCCCAGCTCTAATTCGGCGATGCCTGAGAGCGACTCTAGATACGATTCAAATGCTCATGTTTTGGATTTGGCAGCTGGAAGAACCATTATTGAAGCTCCTATTGGACTCTACGACTGTTATCCATAAATAATCATTTGACTTCAAGGTAGAACAATGTTAACCTGGGAGAGCTTGTGAAAGAACACAACCTCCTGTTCGGCATAGAGCGACTCTTGACTGGATTCTGTGCTCAAGAGTTACGTGCGTGGCAGCTGCTGCTATTTGCACTCCACGCGCCAGTTGTGCGTACTATGGTCTTCAGACTTGAAGGTAGAACAACATCAAGCCTCCCGGCTCCCTTAAGGAAGAGCTCTGTAGCCTGTAGGTATAGATGCCCAGATAAACAAGAGAGACTCTAGATAAGATTGAGATGCTCAAGAGTTGAATACGTTGGCTGGAAGAACCATAATTGAAGCTGATATTGGACTCCTCAATAAATAGTCCTTTGACGTCAACATAGAACTACATCAACCTGAGAAAGCTCCTTCTTCTTCAGAATTGTATTCTGTGCTCAAGAGTTGTCCCTATACTGTGGCAGCTACTGCTTTTAGTATTCTATACGAAAATTGTGCATACTTTGATCTTTATACTTCAAACTAGTTACTGAACAACTTCAAGCCAGGAACGCTTCAGTAAAGAACCCCCAGCACTAATTTGGCGGTGCCTATAAATGCCCAGATAGACTGCAATGATTCTAGATAAGATTCAAATAATGTTCAAAAGTTGGATTTGGTGGAATGAAAAACAATTATTGATGCTGCTATAGAACTGTTTCCCATAAAATAGTCCTTGGCTTCAAGATGGAACGACATCAACCAGGGGAAGCTCCTGAATGTACCTACCACTACCTCAAGTTAGGTAATACGGCTCTAGACTATATGTTCAAGAGTTAGGTGGTAGCTGTTGCTATTGGACTTGAGTCAGTTGTGCACTATACAGACCTCTGATTTCAAGCTTGAACTTGAACATCTTAATCCTGTGAACGCTCCCAAAAGAACATAAACCTTTTACATAATCTCAAAGAAAAAACTAGGCGGGCCTGCTGGCTCTCAATAGCTGATTTTCTATTTTTCCTTCTCGCTGATTCCCTGAATTCTGGTTTTATGCATGCTCGTCTCCTTAAATAGCGTTTGCAAAACGATAAATGAACGACTGACTAGATATGTAAATGAGAGTCTCGCAGAAATTATTGCACTATCGTGATGTATTCTTTATTACAAATGGAACTTGCTTGGGAGGATCACCAGTTTGACCACTTAAAGTCAACTCAACAACTGATTTTCTTATTTTGTGTACGTAATCAAGCCCGTAGGTACTCTCAGAAAGGTTAAGGAGGGGTAAATTGGCTGTATGAGAGATGGTGTACCATGTAAATTTATTTAGAGCTCTCCAACGAGAGGTGAACGATTTGTTTTGGGGGTGAAAATGAGGAATTTATAATCTCCCTAGCAACGCTTGGTTGTAAGTGAAAAGCATTAGAAAACTTTCATTACATAATCTGCTAAAACGAACAGTCGGAAGTGCTTCTCAGGCAACCAAAATAGTATGAAATTCAATGGTCAAGTTTAATGAGGTGGCAGGAAGAACTGTTACTGATTTGACTCTACAAAAGTTGTGCATATTTGGTACTTACGATTCAAAGTTGGCACAACAACACCAAACCAGGGAACTTCCCAGATAGTACCTACACCAGGGGGGTTGTTCTGTATCTTTGGGGTTATCTAAACTGTTGAAAACTACTGTTGGAAACGACTGTTGTAACAAGAGTTGTGAGAAATTATCGAGTCGGTAGGTCGGTACTCGATGTATCGATTGGAAACAATGTATCGATTGTAAATGTGAAGGAGAAAGGAAGAAAACATGATATATAAAGGTTTTCAAATCACTAAAAATCACCACAACATGGTGTATCACGCCAATAACTCAATACAAACGCTCATTATCGTCAGTAAATGATGATAAATCCAAGATATAACTTCAGTCACCTAACCTCATCTCGCCAAAAAAAATCTTCTCAGCAACTCCCGAGGTGGTCACAAGCTTGTCCACCGTGGACAGCTTTTGTCGATGTTGCTTAGTTACAGAACACCTCGCTTGCAAAACATGGCGGCGTTTATCACCAAGTTACAAACTCAACTGTCGTTACCAACAGTTGTTTGGGTTATAGAAGACCCCCCAGTTCTAGTTCGTCGGTGACTTGAATTGGATATATGAAGACATGGAAACAGCTTTTGGACTCCACTTTGTGCATAATATGGTACAGCTAAAGCATCGTCAATTCAGTCCCAATATATTGTGTTATTGATCATATTTTGTACCAACCTATACCTAATTCATTTAATCCGGTTTGTCAATTTATGGTTTTGTACAGTTGCATCAATTCGTATTGTTTTCTGTTTAACAGGCAAACAAAAATATATTTTTCATGTTCCAAAAATGTGATCTATCAAAACATTATTAGGTACATCAAATGTAATAGCTACTCTGCCAGGTGTTGTTAAGAGTCTACTCAGAGGTGGCATTTTAGGTATACTAAACATAAACCAAAAATCAATGAAAATTATTTCTTCTTAAATTTAATGATTCTATGAAACTACTTGTAAATAATTGTGTAGGTACATACTTATTACTAGGATATATGGATACCAATACCTTGGTGGATTCGGACGCAAAATATTCGACCTCTTTGTTTTTCATTTATGTTTGATGACTACCAAGAAAATCATTCCAAAGGTACAATTTGTAGGGGAAGAATCTGACATAAGTATAATATAATACGATAGGTAGTAAAACGTCAGTTTTAGCACATTGCCCAGATTTTTCCACAACCACTTCAAGGGTTATGTTGAAACTTACTGAAACTCTCTTTAAAAGTACTCGTAGGTACATTATAGAACTCTTCTTCGGGAAAAATTCTGGGAGACGGAATTAGGTTTGTGAAACTTACAAAAATAGGTATTGATTCTATGGGTTTTACGAACGAGGAAAGTACCTACGTATGGTGCGAAGCCTGCGTGATAGTTTTTGCTTCCTCACTACCGAAGGTATGTAGGGTAAAGGCACCAGTTATTGGCCGGTTAAGGATTTTTGGTGCTATTATCTTGTTGGAAATGCGTATTTTTCATTAAAACCCTGTTGTCTGGGGGTTTTTTGGAAGCTTAGTATTCCAACATTGGGATTCACTATTAGTAGTATTTCGATTTGTTTTCCATAAAAACTGGAAAAAGTCAATATTCTCTAGTTATTGGCCGGATTCAGTTATTGGCCACACAAATATTATTGCTTAATTCCCGAGTTTTTTTTTTTATTTTTATGGCAACAATCGACTAGGTACTAGATAATCGCAGATTGAGGGAATATCAAAATAGGAGGACCATAACCAAGTGGAAACTCGTTAAATTCTCAAGGAACAGGTGGTTTCGACCCACTTGAGACGGCACGATCACTTCGAACTGAACTGTGAGGTTTCAATATGGTTACACTGTAACTCCTCTTGTGCCAATGCCTTCTGTATTAGTTAGGCCTTCTGTATTAGTTCTGTATTAGTTAACTAACGAGAGTACTTGAAACGATATCAGAGACATCTGTGTAATAATAAACGAACTAAAAGAAGGAGGCGGCCAATAACTGGTGCCTTTACCCTACCTACCTACCTATGCCTGCAAGAATTTAAAAAAATATATCCTCCAAAATCAAAATTTCCAATTGCTTTTCTGAAAAAAGTTGGTTCCATGTCTGTCTGTCCGTGTGTTTGTCTGCATGTCTATGGTCACAGGCAAAACTATGCGAAATTATGAACCGATTTTGATGAAATTTTCTGGGATTGTGCACGTCAGCCCCATGACCGCCCTCTATAAATTCCATCGCCGCACAGATGACAATAAAAGGTGGCGGAAATTCGAAAAATTAAAAACGCATCTAACGGATCGGTTAAAATGTTGATTCTTTAGCAGATATATATATAAACAAGGAGCAATACTGGTTTTGTCGTTTCAAGCTGTCTGGAGGAGTGCAGGGGGTCGAAAAGTTGGAGATTGGCATTTTTACCAGTACTTTTTTTGTCGCTGTGGCGGGCCTCACATATTAATTAAGCCTTAAACCACTATTGATTTGTATTCAAGCTATGTATCCGAAGACATAAAAAATATTCTCTTCATTAAATTGGCCTTCATCGATTTATTTTTATATTTATTATCAAAAAAGCTGAAAAAATCAGAAAATCGAAAAAAAGTCGATGTATCCACGTGTCTTCAGGTAGGACCCCAGAATGTGACTCCAAAGTCAGATCGTGAGCAAGTGTGCGCATTCTCAATATTTTTCACTTTTTGTTACTGATGTGCAACGGCAAAAATGCGATTTGGCCTGAATCGTTCAGTATCATGCCGAAAAAACTTGATTTTGTTTCTGGACATTCTGAAACACATTCTGTGAAAATT
>JAEMON010000013.1:22500016-22514384 GCA_030264115.1 Lygus lineolaris
CGATATCTGCCCGAGGGATCGAGATGAAAAATCCAAAAAAATCGTTGTTTTTTTTGGAAATTTTCGTTTCTCAAAATGATAATTTATGACTTACACCACTTTCACCCCCTCAAATGTAGGTTCTTAGTAATAAATATAGTTTCCAAGCCCAAGTAAGAATTCTCAAAACCAAATTGAGAATTTTCCAAATCAAATTCAAAGTTGTCCAAACCAACTCAGAATTTCCCATTTCAAATCTTCTTTACATTCTGTTATGATTTAGTTTTCATTGTTATTTTTCTTTTCTTTTAAATTGTTCTATTCCATTAAAAATTTATAAATTAAAATTTATATTATCACATACATACATACCTATCTTTATCTGTTTTTTGCCGTTTCCGTTTCTATTGATCTTTAATTCTGTTCATTGTCATTTTATGCTAATTATGTGCATGCGTGGTGGGACCGAGGGTCTTTTCGTGTATTCTGTATAAATAAATAAATAAACAAATTCAGTGTTCCCCATTTTAAATGCAAATTTTTTCAATACTTACCGAAATAAGATACCTAAGCTGTGAAATTATGAAAAAATCAGAACATTAGAGGGACATTCTGAATTTGATTTATATTAAGTAATATATTCTGAATTTGGTTAGGAAAATTCTAAATTTGGTTTGGAAAAATCTCAATTTGACTTGGAGAACCTATGAAAGGTCATGAATCGTGAATCATTTTCAGTATTCCAGTACTACTTTATATCTATACTGCACTATTGCCTAGTACGTACTACGTAGTACCTACCAAAACGTCTGCCATGTTGGGTTGGCTGTGGGCCAGTGGGTAGTAAGTACAAATAGCTTCCCCACATAGCATAATTAGGAAGTAAGTATTCACTGCGCAGCGGGTTTAATGGGTCAGTTGACGATGAAATTCGTATGGGACCATCTAGGGGCAAATCTGGTGAATCCCTGAAATGTTAAATTTCAAATTCTTTTATTTAAGTACCTACAAATTTTACACAATAGAACTGGGATTAATCACAATAATAGCACATAGGGATTACTCGAGGTTACCTACAGTGGCAATTTTTGGAAAATAGGTGGTTTACCTAAAAAAAAAACCATTTTCGTATACGGAAATTGGTATTTTTCACCTCAAATTCGGGCTTAGCCATCACAAAAATCCCCCTTTGTCCGATTTCTAGCTCAAAACTCAGTCTGGTTAAGCCGGAAAATAGCTGGAAAGTGGCGTGTGATGTCAAAAAATTAGGTACATATTGAACCCCCCCCTCACAGGGGTAGGTTACGTCATCATTATTGATTTCGAGACCCTTTCTCGCCCATAGGATAGGTATCCTTCATGTTGCACCTTTTTAGATAGCTCTCACTGAGATCTATAATCAGAAAAAGAAAAAAAAATGTGGTGAGAGGCTTCACACTACTTTCCTCACCCGGAAAAACCTGAAAAATGGCTATTTTTGCGGATTTTAGCTGATTTCGGCCGTATATCTATTTTTGTGAAGATGAGTAGTATTGGAACTTGTTTCTACTTGTTAGAAGAGTAATTCCTGTGAATTTCATCAAAATCGTTAGAGCAGTTTGAGAGAAAAGCTAAGAAATGGGCTAATAACGACGTTTTTTCACCTATTTGGAATATTTTCTCCCCTTTATAATTGACCTGGAGAGCTGAAATTCTTAGGGTCTCATCCTCAGACATGTAGAAACCAATCCTCGAAATCGGAATTTTTTAATGATGTTCGTAGGGGCTGCAATCGTCTGCATACACATACATACGGACTTACATACACTTTTCCAAAACGTGGAGAAAATTGATCAGATATCGATTAGCACCAGTTAAAGGTGGTGTTTCAGAAATGGGGTTTTCTGCTGATCGCAATACTTTCCTCTCACCTTCAGGTGGGCTGAGGAAAGTAATAACCATATGCACGCTCCATTAAATACCTTCAAAAATTTGGTAACAATCTGTTTGATTCCAGGGCTGTGATACTAAAACTTTCACCTACATTTGGGAAGTGAATTTGGATGAATTCGATCGCGTCAGCAACCTGTACTCCCCTCCATTTGCATCGTGGAATGGCTCAGTTGAAGAGCCCTGGCAGCTGCAATTCTACCCTCACGGGAAGGCGACCGTGAAGAGCGGATGCCTCGCACTTTTCTTGGTTCACAGGTATTCTCCAAAGTTTAGTTAGTTTACCTATGTAATGATGCACGAGGTTGTTAATGAGAAGATGATTCGTCTTAACTGCGCAGGTGCGTGGACTTTGTTGATGCTGTCAGGAGATTTTCTTCCGGGAAATCTTGTTCTTCGTCTGGGTTATTGCTTGGAGATGCCAGGAGGTGTTCTACAGAGAGGAGTTTTCCTGCAGTTTTCTTGGGAGTTTTTCAGCCGGGTTTCCCTCTGGGTGTTTTCAGTTGACGGTACTGCTTTCCAGAAGTGTAGAGTCCGGATTATCACGTTGAGGGTCGCCAATGTAATGATGCGCGAGGTTGTTAATGAGAAGACAAGTCTTAGTGATGGATACATATTTTATTTGAGCCTCTTGTTCCTTTTATAGGCCCACAATGAGGCCAGGAGTAGGGGACCCTCCCACTTCTGGCTTACATTTGAGTGCAGCCTGATCCCCACGTGCTCAGCACGTGTGAGGTGTCACGTCTCCACAGTTTACTAGGTAGATACGCTGAAAAGCTCACAGACCTGCAATTTGTACGTCTGGACAAAAGAGATTGGGGAATCCGGTAAACAATTGACAAATTGTCAAGACTAGGGTCGGTACCTATTCATAAACGTTCCTAATAGATATAAAGGTTCTTTGGGAGCTACGAACATAGCAGTGGCGGCTTTGGTATGTGACTGGTGGCCAAGCTCCAAGCTACTAAAGAATTACAGAATTTCCAATGGGGAGTAGTCAAAAGAATGGCCATTTTGAAATGACGAAACCGCAAAACAATCCAATTTTAACTTGAATTTAAAAGAAAACTGTTTCAGACCAAATCAGATGACAACTGATCAGAAATCAGACACCTACCTACATAATTAATCAAGATATACAATATATAGCAAGAAATTAATTATATGTGACCATCCGTGTTCCATTCTAATTTCCATCAATTAGGTTGCTACAGTTCGAAATGAACGTAATAATTATGAGCTCAAATGTAAAATATGAAAAGGCTCCAAGAAAAGAAAATAGTTGGGTTTAAAAAGATCTCATTCTTTTATTCAAAAGTTAGCCTAGGTTACAGGCTAAGCAGTGACAACGTTGCTCATAACTAATACTTAAATAAAACTCATTGATTTTGGAAAAAATACCTCACTAATTAAAGTAGTAGGTACCTACCTACCTTCCTGTTATCTGTTAGGTACCTGCCTACCACTTGAAAATTTTGATAGAACATCCTAGAATTATGACCTTTAGGACGAAAATCCAAATTTGTGACAAGATATTAATATTCGACAAAGTTTGTGGGTCAAGATGTCATAATCCCCCCCCCCTCCCAAGAAATCAATTGACATTGCTATTAGTAATATAAAAAATTGAAAGTGCTTTCCTAAGTTAGTAAGTAGGTACCTAAGGAAAATAGGCTGAATAATGGAAAATAAATATTTTCAGGAGGTAGGTAAACATACCTTCCCATTTTTATCAAGATAGTATGAAGTATTCAACTTCCTTGATTTTTATGATCTAGTTAATTATTATTCTACACAGGAAGTTCTTGTATTTTTTTGAGATCTTAAAAACTGAAATTTTAACATTGTAATTTTAAATTTTTAAGATTGTGAGAGAATTGGGACAACCCACTCATTTTTCAAAAATAGTCACCTTGCCCTCTGGTAGGTGTAGGTACCTACCTTCTTTAAAAACACCTTGACTTGCGATTGGGCCTCATCACAATACAAAGGTAATTTGTGTTTGGGAAAATATTGATGTAATAGGACTTATCTCTCAATATGAATGATGCCTGGTGTACAGACCAACCAGTGTCAGGCACAAAAATACAGAACGAATGCAGTCATGGAGAAGAAGCTAGGTTACAAGAACATTGTTTCTCGGCGTCCTGAGGTGGTCGTCTGGAAGCAAAGGGAAAGAGGTAGAGGAAGGAGCTCAAAGCAGCGGGAAGCACTCTCATTGGCTCTTCCCTCAGTCTTCTTCACGTTTCGGTGTCCCTGGACGCGGATGCCGGGACGCAAATGTGATATATGGCCTTAACCAAACCAGCCGCCCCTGCAACATAGGAGGAACCTAAGTAGTTCTGTGTTAGGAGCTCCATAAAGAGAAGAGCCGAGAATACCTTAAATAATATCATTGTAAGATAGACATTTAGTCCCAAATGGTAACAAAGAGAAGCATTTGCGACTTTGTGAAACAGATCGCAGTAGATGAGGATTAACCCATTCACCCCTCCTGGCCTCAAGTGAGGCCGTGAGTGGGCACCCCTAGCCACTACTGGCCTCAAGTGAGGCCATTCCCCTCTGCTGGTCGATGCGTAATTCAATGTAGGGGTACTATACCGAATTGAGGGGAGGGTGAAAAGGGCAGTGACTAGCGTCATTCATTCAGAGGGGAATGGCCTCATTTGAGGCCAGTAGCAGCTAGGTGTACCCACTCACGGCCTCACTTGAGGCCAGGAGCGGTGAATGGGATTTTGAGTAGGAAAATTCTCAATTTGACTTTGAATAAATGTAATATTTACAGAAAAATGCATCACGTTCAAATGAAATACACGCTCTTCCTCATCAACCAGAAGGACGAGAACGACACGGTTTCAGTGGACAAGCACTCGACGTTCGTGAACAGCGAGGACGGCTGGGGTCCTGGTCCCTGCATCGAGGACGAAATACTCAACAGCCCGCCATCAGAGGGAATCTACGCCCCTGAGAGAGGTTATATCGTCGATGGAAAGATCAAAATTGGCGTGCGCATTCCTACAGATCCGATCCCGATAGAGGTTGGTAGGTACAGTGTGGTGGCTGTTGATCCAAAGCAGTAGAGTTAGGTACTAGAGGTACAAAAAAGCAGAAGGTACCACCCTATGTTGTAAGTACCTTATAGGAATAAAAGGGCCACCGATCTCTTCATGGCCATTCGCGGCCCACTCACAAAAGAAGAAGGGTGAGCCAGGGATGGCTTTAGGACATCTGATGGTGTGAAGCTGAGTTACATTAGGAGTATTGAACAAATTAAGGGGGAAATGTTTGGGGGAGGTATACTCTGTAGGTACCTAGATAAAAATTAAGTGGTTCTAAGAGGCTAATAATAGGCAGTTCTAGTAGGCTAATGTCATTCCTTCATGAATACAGTAACTCTCCCCCCTTCCTCATGTGTTCGGCTTGCACTCTCAACTCCTGCCTATTCAGGGCTACCACGTAGGAAAGTGGTCCCGTTTTGATTTTCACGGCACTGCTTTCTACTTCTCACCCAAACCACCTCTCCCAAGCCGAACTCTTTGAAGCACCCTCTAGCATGCTGCTGCTGTTCTAATCGGTGGTCGATTTGATCTGCTAAATCCAGCTTCAAAAGCGATAAGTGCGACCTCAACTGTCTTCCAAACATTAAGAACGCCCGTGTTCTTCCGGTGCACTGAACTCCAGTAGGTATGAACTCAAATATTGGGTCAGTCGGGTCTTTAAATCATGCCCACTACTTTTGGATGTAGCCATCCTTTGCTTGAACGTCCGTACAGCTCTTTCCGCCAGACTGTTTGTTCATGGTAGGACATGTGGTGCCAGCTGCTTTCGTAGCAGCAGGAAATTTCCGGGTACATTGCTGAGCCTCCTCCCTCAATTTTCCCATGATTTCATTTGAAAAAAAAAAGAAGAAGTTGATAAGAGATGATATTTAGTTTCGTTTTTACTGATACATTTGTGTAAACATTCCAGAGAGAAGTCCCAAACACGGTTTCATTCACTTGGGATTTGAGTTTGGACAGATTGAAGGCAGTTCCCAACCAGGAATACCTGCTTTCACCGAAATTCCAAACGCTGAACAACGGTGAGAAAAACGCTTGGCAGATCCAAGTGTATCCGAATGGAGTGACATCGGATTTGGAGGGTTTCGTTTCATTGTTTCTAGTTCACAGAGGCAAAAATAAAATCACCATCCCATTTGAGATCGCATTGGTCAACGAGAATTCGAATAAGAGCTACAGGTGAGTTCAAAGTTCAATTAGAAAGTAGGTAGGTAGTAACCGCTGGTAGGTACCATAAACTGGGGTGATATTGATATGCCGAGGTGATATTGGCCAGAAACAACGTTCTCACCCGATTCTTGTTGAGGGCTACACTCTATGTTCATCGGAATGAGCCGTTTTGATCGAGCAATCTGTTCGCAAAAATCGGGTCCCGCTCTATTTGTTTTTTGATAAGGTTACGAAATGTTGAGATACCTAATGATAATGACAAAAACAACGGTTCCGACGTACTTTTAAATATTTCCTGGTAATAGGCACCATTAAAAATTAACCAAACAAAGATAATACTTACGCTCCCCTTTCTACAACATCTAGAGATGATATTTCCAAAGATATTTTCAATTTATCACTGCTTCCTCTCGCTTGTGAAAGCTGATTTGTTATTATGTAGGCCGGGACCTAGAGCCTCGAAAAGGAACCAAGTGGTAGCGTGTCCACTAACTAATAACAAACTCAAAGAAATAGAGTGTGTCTTTTACCTGTCAGTATCTTGTTGAAGGAACCAGGGTGTTTGAAAGGAGAACAACAGTCAATATGTGTATCACAAAAAAATAGGAAATGTCAAGCACAAACAATCAATCAGGTAAAGGTTAGTATACAAGCAAGGGCCCGAGGGCCAGGTAGAATACGTGGCTTTGGGCAAAAATAAAACAAGCCCGAGGTCGGGCAAGTAAAGAACCTATGGTGCTAGAGAGCAGGGTCGTGTCAGAGGGACACACGTTGACTGACCTATCCCCTGGGGCACCTTTAGGAACAACAATGTTTCAAATATATACGTGCCTGAGGGGCACAAGTCAGCTATCCTATCGCCTGTGGCGCCTTTAGGGATAACAACTGTATCACAAATAAATACGTTTGTACAAACACTAATCGAGATCATGAAAAATTCAACAGTTTGTCTTCTAAATTTGATATTTCCAAATGTAGGTAGGCACTATCGGCATAGCCTACTATTACTTATATAAATTATGTTTCTTCGACTACTTTCTGCAAAACATCTGGTGTTGCGTTAGATTACTTGTATTAAATATCCCTTCTGCTTCAGATATACTATGGAAGACACGTTCACACACGACTTGAATGGCTGGGGAGAGCGGGAGGTGATTGAGAAGAGGGCACTGTCCAAAAGCACTGGTTTCTTGTTTGATAACAACATCAGAATCAAAGTGCGATTGCCAATAGACAGTATATCCACAAACACACTGGTGAGTGGTAGTGGTGCTCCCTTCAACTAAGAGTTTGATTTCAACTGTAACACGAGCCGTTATCTCCAATAGCTATTGAAATAGCCTCCCAATAGGAGAGTAAGTAAGTCCGAGCACTCAACAGGTAGCGCCTGGGTTGCTTGCGACCCAGTTCCCGCTATGTTATTGTTATGGCCTATTCTATGGCTGCTCCTGGGATTGTGAGTGTGACAAGAGCTGTAATCTGATCTGGCCAAAACAATATCAGCGGGAACTAGGTTGCGAGCGACCCAGGCGCTACCTGTTGAGACGAACGTACCGTCACACTCCCCTCCTGAAAACTGGGATGGTGGTCCTTAGAACAGTGTGAGGCTCAGACAAGGCTCAGAAAGGGCATCTGGAAAACCTCAAGGTAAGGAGACCACCATCGTAATGGCACAATTTCAAAGTTTATACTTGTGGAAAACTATGCTCCTACAAGATTGGCAGAAAAAATAAAGAAACGATTTTTTAAAGGTAGTCAGAGGTTCCAATCCAGGAGTTTCATCTGGAATACCGGTAGGAGTTGTTTCAGTATTGAACAGTTCAATACCCAATCTACAACCCAATTTTTTACTATTCAGAAAACCCACTTTTTATATTTTATTTTTCTTACTCACTGCCGAATGTAGGAAGCTGTGCATTCTTGCAAGAAGTAGAAGAAGAAATTGTCCTGAAAAATAAATATTTTCACTTGCTTCTTGCGTTTCAAAGCTTTCTGAACAATTATTTTGGTTCTTGTTCTCTTTGTCTGTCTGACGGAAATAACTCCTTGACCGGGGCAAAACTTCTAAATTATTTGGTCCGATGTTGATCAAATTAGCAGAGATTGTGATTCCCCCCACCATTCACACATCATTTTGATTGACCTACTTTTTTTTAATTTTAGGTATGTTTTATAAAACTCCTGAGAATGCTTGTAAAAGTGGTCGCTGTCTACTCTGTTCTCTTTGTTCTCAATGTTTACTTATGGTTCACTGTTCATGGTCATAACTAGTGAAGTAGGAATTGAATTTGACAATCTATTACTTCCATGATTATACTATAATAACCTACGGTCACACATTTTGTCTAATTTCCAGGAAGAAGAGCAAGCCATTGTCCCGTTTGTCTGGGAGGTGCCTTTGGCGGACATGAATTTGCCACCAGGGGAGTACTTGCTGTCTCCAAAGTTCGTGACGTGGAATTCTGATGAATATGAGACCTGGCAGCTCCAGTTGTTCCCCAACGGAGTAAACTCAAAAAAGAAACAATTTGTGGCTGCATACCTTGTGCACAGAGGAGCCAAAAAGGTACCTACCTACCTATATATAGTAGGTACCTACATATATATCTGCCAACCCATTATTTTTCTGGCAAGATTCCTACCTTGTCTAGGTACTTAAACTGTATACCTAGCACCTACCAACAATCTGATGTTGCTCTCCTTTATTGATTTCAGGTTGACTTCTCGTTCACGCTTTTCATCGCCAACCAAAACGAAGAAAACAAAGAAGCTGTAACCATGGAAAACGTCAAGTTCAAGTACGACCTTCACGGATGGGGAGGAAACGCCATGGTGAAGAGGTCCGATATAGAGGACCCAGAGAAAGGGTTTTTGTTTGACGGGAAAAAGATTAAAATTGGAGTGCATTTGGCTACAGACCATATCTCTCTCAAGGTAATAATCCGATATAACAATACCGTGGGGAGACGCGGCGTCCTTGTCATATCGCTGAGATGGTGCATCATGTCACACAGGGATCCTTCCCCTTTCCTCGTAGTCGCCTTCTAGCTCTTACGTATTCATGTGCGAAATGGAATTTCCAGTTCGCACAACTCCCTTTCTGTCTGGTTGGGTGGGTGAATCCTTGCTACATGCATAATTTTCACAGTTTTCATTCATTTCCAGGCATTGGAGGATTCGGCCTAGGATGTTCCCCTATATAATTCCTGCCTTCAATGAATGATATTAATATTACTACTGAATGATTACTACTAATGAATAATATTAGAGGATTGCCTTTATTGACTGTTTCAGAAAACTGATTCTATAATGGTTCCCTACACGTGGGAAGTGAAGGTGGAAGATTTGAAGCTTGGGACTGGGAAATACATCCTTTCTCCCAACATCACAACTTGGAATGGACAGAATAAGGAAACTTGGCAAGTGCAGCTCTATCCAAATGGATTGTCATCTGAAGATGGTGGGCACGCCTCTATATTTATAGCACATAGAGGCGACAAAGAAGTCAAATCCAGATGGAGTGTATCGGTGGTCAACAAAGATTCCAAAAAAACAGAATCAAGAACAGGAACAAACATGTTTGGGTATGACCTGCAAGGCTGGGGCTCACGGACGTTCATAGAAAGCGCTAAACTCAAAGACACTTCAGAAGGTTTCTTATTCGACGGTAAGATCAAAATTGGAGTGGAATTACCATCGGATAACATCACGTTGTCAATAGATAATGACTGCCCAGTGATCAAGGAGGCCCCACTTTGTGAAAAATGCCCGACATTAGCTTCTGTTGGGAGGCCTGTCACACATGCGGCACCTGTTGGCAGCCCTGTCACTCAATCTACCCCTCTCAAACAAGCTTCCCCTGTTAGCAGTCCTCATCCATCTCCTGCACCATTAAACGCCTCGCTTCACAATCTGTACAGAGAACTAAAATTGAAAACTCCAGATGGCTCAGAATTTTCTATAAATCACATCATGTCGTTCGAGTCTATCGAAAAACTTATATCAAACCTTATGAAGCTCAATGGCGAATCCTCGAATTACAAATCCCAGGTATCGGTAAAAGATTACAAACGAATTGATTCAAAAGAACAATAAATTAGGCGCTTATAAAAAGAATCAGTATTAGTAGCCATCTAAATTGAATACCTAGGAATGTATTGCAATAAGAACAAAATGTTGGGAACTATGTATCTACCTTAAGTAGGTACCTACTGTAATGGAAAATTGTTTTTTTCCTCAATTTTTCTCCTGACTATGCATCTATCTACTTATACCTACTATAGGTACTGTACTATTTATGTAACAAACTCTACTACCAACAGGTTTGTTCCAACTGAATTCTCCAATTCGAACGATATATGCATTCAAATAGTTCATAGCAGGGGCGGCTCTGGGGAATCTGATGAGGTGAGGCTAAGAACCAGGATAAGTGAAGAATAAACCAGTGGATATTGCTATCAAGTATAGTATGGGACAGGCTGCAGCGGGAGAGGGGGCAGCCATTTTGAACATTAAGTAGGTACCTATTATAGTATGAAGAAATCATTGTTGGCTTCCTCCTGGACCAATAGTAATGCCCAATACAAATTGTATGAATCCCAGGACAAACTTTACAACTACACCATGCCGCTGGTTTTCATGTAGATACCTAGGTAACAAAAGATAATTTTGAGGGTAGTTCCTTCTTCTGGTACTTTGTAGTTTCGTTTATGCCATTGATCAGCACCATAGGTAGGGTAGGTGGGGGCAAAAGTTTCCGTGGGGCAAAAGTTTCCAAACGGATGTTCAGGAAAAATGGAAAATTCGCACTCTAAATGTTTTGGTAAATGAACCATTTTTTTACTGGATGTAGGGAAGATGTTAAACTACAATACAAGCCAATTTTCAAATCGATAGGACGTTTTGGAAGGCGGGGAGAGCGCCAAATGTCAAAACTGGAAACTTTTGCCCCCACCTACCCTATTTGACATTACAATCCAGAAACGCTGATTGTAAACAAGATGTAGAAAAAAAGGTGCTTTTAATTTGCAAGAATCCGACCAACGTTAAAAAACTGTAACGTTGTAGTACCTAAGTACATCAGTTAAGATTATCAATTCTGTTCTGAGAACATTATGAAGCTCGGCCTCTGAAAACTCGCACCAGAGCCGCACTTGGTTCAAAGTGTTAAACTTCAGGTTTGTTCCAACTATATTCGAATAGCTAGCTGCGCAAAGTCTTGTAAATATTAGAATATTCTGTCAGTTTCAACGGAACTGTTTGCAAAAACCTTACTAATAACAACTGGAAGCCTGTTCCAACTGCCATGCCAAAGTAACAGGCATTGGTTCGATTATTCGAATGAATTATTCTCACCCCTGTTGAGTCCGGGAGGCGAGTTGAATACAAGGGACCTTCTGCAACCTCCCTACTTTTTGCGACACTCACGCGATTCTTCGACTCTATCCGAGTCCGACCGAGGTTTTCACTAAGTATAACACAACGAGAAGTTTTCGCGTTAGCGTTCCGCAAAATTTCCGCGTTCCAACTTGAAAGGGCAGTTTGAAGAATAAGTATTCGGAAATCTTAAGATTTCAAGCCGAAGATCACTCTCAACTGACATTGGGAAACGACTTTCAGACTATTCCAATTGCATATTTTAGTTGAACAGAGCTTTCTTACTGTAGGTTTCCCAGTATTCAATCCTCTCCCCTCCTCCGTAGGAGTGTATTCGATTTGTATGCAACTTGCCATGGCAGTTAGAACAGGATTCCAATTCTTATCGTTAGAGCGAGTTGCGCACAATCCAGTTGGAACAAACGGAATATGCGAATATTCACAAGAATGTGCGCAGAGGGTTAAATACACAGTTAATAATTCGAAATTCGTCACAAACCTGACATAAAGAAGAAACATACATGGATGCCTCGTAAAATAACTCAATATTTGAAAACAGGTGTACCTAGTCAAAATCTCTCATAGGGTAGGAACTAGGGAGTCGAGAAGAGGTTGATATCTAGAACTGTACTGAAAATGGTACTGTGACAAAATGTTCAAAATTGATAATACTAACGATTGTTATATGAAGGTATGATAAAATATACTGGAGTACTTGGACGTTGGAGGCATGAAGAATCTTGTTTGATTCTATAGGCTAGGCCTGAAATGTACTTACTAGGTAGTTACTTTATTTTGTCAATATCAATATTATAGGTCTCCATCAACATACATTTTTGTAGTTACAATTTTTGTTTCATAAGAAAATATAAATAATAAAAAGTACATCAACGGAATAAACTCCCAATCCCAAGTGTGTTGGGGTTCATTATCAGGCACAACCTCAGTGAATTGCAAAAGGGAGTATTTTACAACCATCGATACAGAACTACTCGTACTTCTACTAGTAGTTCTATATCGATGGTTAAACCCAAGATCTTATATAGGTTCGCTCTTCTGGTAATTCCTGCTCGGCTTCATAAGCCCTTGATTTTTATTTTATTCCTCAAACATAAGCGTTTATCTGTGAGATATTTTGCCTCAACTGAAAATCACAAAAGTGTAATATCGTAATTTAGTGGAAATAAGTCCAATAGTAGCAGAATAAAAAAACAATTAAAACAACCACGTAAATAAATCAGAATACGTCCACTGCAGACTGCGCAGTGGAAATGTGCTGGGCCCATAACCTATCGTAATTCAACGGAAATAAGTCCAATAGTAGCATGTACCTAATATGCCCACATTGCCCTAAATTCAACGGCCTGGCTGAAGTGAAGTAAAAACATCTAGGAAACTTATTTTGAAAGCGATGGATGCCGATGAAGATTACCACCTGGCTCTATTGCACTTTAGGAACACCCCAAATCTAATGTACCTACATTCACCAGTAGCCCGTCTGATGGGCAGAAATCGTCGAACTCCAATACATTGTATGTTCTAATCCTTGATTCCAAAAACTACCTACAAAAATGATAGGCAAAAGCTTGTTGGAAAAAAAAAACTGGGCCAAACTCATATGTAGTGAAAGCTGAAAATTTTGGGTCATACGTGAGATATGAAATTCACTTAAGCCCAAAATCTGCAGGTGTCTCAACAGTCATTCCAAAAAAATGAAAAATTGCCTGAACCATCATCGAGTAGTCAGGACCAATTACTTAGTAATGGTTCATCCATGCAGTGCATAACTAGATCCGGGCGAGCAATTCGTGCTCCTAAAAGACTGTTGAATAAAGTTTAAAACTGGGAAAGAAAAAGTCAATAAATAGAATTTGAATTGTGACTGCGATTAAAACCATTTGAAATGTTTAATTATTAGAATGTTCCTTTAATGTTTTGATTTCGCTTCCTAAATACCAAAGGTAGGAAGCTTTGTATTCGTGCAGGAAATTAAAAAGAAATGTTGTCCTCCAAAATCAAAGTTCCATTTGATTTTTACGTTTCAGAGCTTTCTGAACAATTTTGGTTCCGTGTCTGTCTGTCTGCGGTCAATTCCCTGTCCCAGGCAACACTATGGTTGTGGTCCGAATTTGATGAAATTTTCAGGGATTGTGCAAGTTAGCCCCCTGACGGTCCCCTATCAATTTGATCGCCATCGGACCACTAGTACCGTGAGCGCATTTGTGAATTTCCCGAAACCCCAATATCTCAGTTTCTAATTGACCTATTCCGCTCAAATCTTGAGGGTGGTTGGAGACCGGTTACAAGACAATCACCTATGAGTTTTGTCACGATTGGATCAGTGGTAGCTACTGCGCAAGAGCAAACTTGAAATTTGTTGTCATAGGCGTAGCTGCGGAACTACTCGACCGATTTCGGCAAAATTTTCAAAGATTAAGTGGATTAGACTCTAGAAGGACCCTCCTGAAATTCATAGCAATCGGACTAATATTATCGTGTGCGCATGCGCAAACGTGAATTTCCTGAAACTACGTTTTCTCAGTTCCAAACTGACCTATTACGCTCAAATTCGCAGGGTTATTGAAGTTGGAAAATTGCCTTCGAATTTCGACACGACTGTATCATCAATACCTACTGCGCATGCGCAATTTCGAAATGAGTTTCATAGCCGTATAACTCCGGAACTACTGGTCCAATGTCGGTGAAATTTACAGAGATTGTTCGGGGTACCCCGTAGACAGTCCCCTATTGTCATAGCCATCGGGCCACCAGTGGCGCGTGCGCATGCGCAAACGTGAATTTCCTTCCATCCCTTAAGGGTGCGCGGACGCCTGGCTCGAGAACAGCCTCAACGA
>JAEMON010000013.1:22531035-22546349 GCA_030264115.1 Lygus lineolaris
CTACGGCGTCCGCACCGTGGCACAAACTCTCTATTAATTCGACGTCGAGTATCCTGAACCATGAAAACCCCTACTATGCCCACATCAAACTTGATTCTGATACAGCTGCAGAACCTTGGCTTTGGCTAGGGATTTGCTGTCAACTAATGAAACCAATTTTCCCATATTGCGAATCCGGGGATGAAGTTGATTGAGTTATGAGGTGTGTTTGTGCATAATCGTTTACCCATTCACTGCAGATGTGGTAATATTACCTCGAGTGGTTTTATCCAACTCACGGGTGTGGTAATATTACCTCGAGCATCACCCGCATTTCGCTCTACGGTTTTTGGTTCGTAGGAGGGGATACCCTAAACTTCTGACGTCACGCACAGAATGGGTTAATATTCTTGTCCACTTGAATGAAAAATGTTTACTGTAAAATTGAATAAAGATAAACTTTTTAAAAAATTGAAAAATAAACATTTTAAGATAGTAAGGGGTTGGCCCAAATATGGTCCAGCAACTATCAGTTGCAGCTTGCTCACAGATCTTTAAATTAACCTTTCATTGGTTTGTGAAACCCCGAGTCCTAGAGCTAGTCTTTAAGTCTCTACGAGCACGCTGAGCATTTTTCTGGTCGATTAGGTACTACCAGCCAGCGTCCTCCTGGTTTTCCAATTTCCATTTAAAATCACAAATTCTAAGACGTTGAGCACGCTTCTGCTGCACTCTCAATTTCGTCACCAACGTTATTGCAATGGCCGACGAATCATAACGTAGAGCACAGGGTGTTAGCATCAGCTTTCGCTCGTCCTAGATGGTGTCTTTTAATACGATCTCCTAGCAGCTCTATTCTAACACCTATCTTTCTACCGTTTGATTGTCATTATTTCCTACCTCATATATTTTGTATCCCCACAAATTTTGCATTTCTATTATCCGTAAGTGAATCGAAAGCAATATCCTAATTAGGATGAATAATAATTGTTTTCCATGATGGCTGATGAAATTACACCACAACCTGCTCGGATGCATGTATTAAAAGCCAATTTTGTTATACATTTTTATTACTCTTGTAGTGTTTATTGTTTCTGTTGCTTCACTATAATTATTTTCATTTTACTATTTCGATTTATAATTTCAAGTACGTTCCTACGTTTATTTAATTATTTTCCTGTGATCGGATGAAATGTTCGACGTAATAACTGAGGTGACTCTGTGGAGCAACATCTTATATCGTAGATAACAAAAATTGTTTCTTTCAAAAAAGAAATTACGAACAACTACTTCTGTTCCCATTGAATGAAAAAATATCTAGTGTTGACTATTCAGGATTAGTTGTAGGTAATTAAAAACACTGAAGGTTTGTTCTATAACTGGTTGAGTTGAGTTGATGTATTGTACGGTAATGTCGAGGAAAAATTAACGCTCTGCAGCATAAGTACTCTATCTGCGGGAAATCCAATAAGTACAAAGAATTGAATATTCGTTATTAATTATATATGATGTCAATATGGCTGGCCTGTAGGGATGGTCGATTGTGACAATCGATTGTTGTTCATTTATATCTTGCTGAATTCATTCTTCACAGGCACGACACCGTCATGCATATTAATATTAGTTTCTCCAAACACTAACCGGACTGTTTCTATTGAATTCGTGGGAGAAGGTAGAGGCTGTGTTCCCCAAATTCCGAAACAATTCCGCGAATATGCCACCGAACTGCAGTTTAAACTGAAATTTCAACACTGCTTGAGTGCTTGTTAGTCTAAACGGACGCGAGGAAGCTCTGTGCCATTTCCACTTGACAGAGTACCTATTTTTTAACCCTTTGCACTTTGCATGACACGTGAAATTTTCTAGTGTCTGGTGACACGTGGTCTTTTTTGGCCTACCACCCTAATTGATGCAAATTATGCAATTCTGCATATCCAAAATGTAACTTTTTTCAATGTACCTATAACTGTAAATGTAAGGGTAGAGGAAACATTTCAACAGTCTTTCTTTCAACCAATAGGTATTACCAATTTCAACATAATTATTAGAAAATAATTTTTGAAATTTATTTTTTCTTCAATAAATGATACAAAATTTTTATTTCTTCGAATAAAAAAGCAGCCTTATTGGTTTGACTTATTTCCACATTGACTAGGTGTAGAAAATGACAAAAAAAAATCTATAAAATAGATCTACAAAAGATGTCTACAAAATACATCTTGAAATGACAACAAAATGATCGTAGTAAGTAGTTCTGTTTTACAATAAAGTTTTTTCTACTCAGTCTCCAGAATGAGAAAGTCAAACTAGAACCACACCAGTCACTCAACAACTAGCTGAAAGAAATTCACGGAGGCGGTCAGGGCCCTCGTGAGCTCCAGTGTTGCCAACGCAACCCCTTCAATTTCCCTCATGGTTCAAAAAGCCTACGTGTCATGCAAAGGGTTAATATAAAAAGTTTGGTTCAATAATTTTACTTTAATGAATTTCAGAAGAAATTTTCACTTAATTTCGTTACCTTCCCAATTTCAACATAGAATTGCGTGTTGAAGTTATTTCTTCGTATCAAGACCTAGCTATTGTGAAATTGATATATTGAAAAAGTTCTATTGTTGTTGGTCGATAACATCAAACTATCGTTTGTTGGCCATAATCGACCATCCCTACGTTGTTATTTTTCAACTCTGTACCCCCTGGGCTGGTCCAATCAACCATCTTCGCCTCCATTCCTTCTCCATGATTATGACGGGTGACGGATATTCAACAGAAAACATTTTGGGGTATAAATTTGGACCCCCCCGGACTTATGGGGACTTCCGTTAAACTTTACTACTTGTGGTCTCTTATAGAACGTTCCAATGGTTGGTTGATTAGTTGTAATTTATTATGTACTAGTGTAAATACTTGAATTATATGAAAATCTTTATTTTTGTACTATGAAATAACTGTGATCACTAGTAAATATGGCATTTTTAAGGAAAAAAATGAGAGGTTATTTTGAAAAATCATTTTATTGTGCTTTTTACCAATAGAAACATATAATATCATTAATATAATAATTATACTTGCCTACCAATAATTTTATGCTTTTCATTTCAATGCGGAATATAATTATTTACTTGGAATTTGAGTTATTTTCTATTTTTAGTCACCTATTTCCTTCAACAACAAAACCATCTTGTGTCTTCCATTGATATTGCTAGTTTGTACATAAATCTAATACATAATATCACATTGGTACTCCAAAAGTCATGTAGGATTAAATAAGGCAAATACGACTTCAGTGAAGAATATTTCAAAGAATGTACGTAAATTACGTGTAGTATCCACGATGCTGACCCTAAAAAATTGAATTTCTAGCTGGAATTTAATCCATAAACAGGTCTGGCAGGTTGGCCAACTGTGCCTTATTATTAGATAAGTATTGTCAAATTTGAAATTTGCGCTAACTATTATACAAAAACTTACTACAACCGTTTTATCTCATCTGACAATTCTTAATCACCTCTTCTTCTAACCTAATTAATCTTCTTTCTTAGTCGGACTATAAAATTAACAGCCATTTATTCAAAACGGGACGTATCTAATTGCTAGTTTCCAGAGAGGATAAACCCTTTAAGATACATCCTCCCATGTCTCCCCTTCTAATCTCTCAGCAGATTATTAATTCTCCTTAAAATAGTCGCAATGCGTCCAGTTGTGAAGAAAGCGACTATTTTAAGAAGAATAAACACTAACGGCCAGCTAATATGCAAAAATGACGTTTTCTCTTCACAATCTTGGTTAATTTTTATCACAATAGGTATAATAGTAGATTTGTGCCCACAAAATCATTATTCACAAAAACCACATAATTCCGTGCAATACCTGCTCGCCCACCAACCATCAGGTACTTAACTACAACAACGATCGATGGCTCGTATTCTAATTAGTCTAGATTTAAAATTAAATGAAGTTTGACTAATCCGACATTTCACACCCAAAACATTGTGCAAGATGGCGAAATGATGAAATTACGTACGAAGTGAACAAGATTTCAACCACGCTTTTCATTTAGGAATTTCATAAGGGTCACATTTTCCAATTATATTGCGGTAATTTCCAGGGAGGGTAAACAGGCAGAGTTTGTACTAAACTCAACTATGTTCAAATAATTTTTCAGTTTTCTTGTTGGCATCTCTGCGAGAATCTGGGCCAACATTCGGAGTCATGAGTATAAGAATCACACACAAAATCGGTTAAAATTATTCTTTGAAAAATCGCTCACCAACTCATGCTGCATGAATGGAACTTTTTTTTGTAGTTTGGTATTTTACCCATCAAGATTCGGTAGGTTTCCATTTATTTAAAATTCGATTGTCTTCTTTTCTTTACTAAAATATTGGAACTTTCAATGGGTGCATGAAAAATAAAAATATAAATACAATGAGTCAAATTAATTTCGGTTCGCCTAAGTTTCAAGGACATTTTTTGAAGTGGAAAAACTTTTTTGGAATTTAAATTTTTTTTGTTTTCTCTTCAATTGATTTTGAATCAGTTGCCAACCATCGATTTTGAAAAAAGTTTTCTCAATCGAAAGCTTGAAATCAACTGCACCAATTATTCGGGTGAAAAAAAAGCGCATTTAATTTATTGTTATTAATTGTTTGGTGTTTTACCTATCGAAATACGGTACCTAGGTTTTAATTTATTTAAAATTCAATTGTCTTTTTTTCTTCAACCAAAATAGTGGAACTTTCAATGGGTGCATGAAAAATAAAATTATAACTACCTACGTTACGTAGTACTAACCACTTGACCACAAAGACGACTACAAATCATAACGTGTATGCGGTAACCAGGGAAAAACCTACCCAACTTCTTCTTCTCTTTGAATTCTAAGGTATGTTTGACATTCAAATCACATTTCACATTTATAAGTTATTCAGGATGTGTCAAAATTAATTTCGGTTCGCCAAAGTTTCAAGGATTATTTTGAAGTGGAAAGACTTTTTTGAAATTCAGTTTTTTTGTTTGCAATTGATTTTGGAAGGAAAAAATTGATTTTGGGCTAAAAATCGGAACAATCAATCGATGGCAAAAAAATCGGAGGTGAAAAATCGATTTTAAGATTCAATCGAAAATCAACTAATTAGTCGGCTTGGAGAGACCATCATGGATGAAGGAGAAGGAATCTTCACTCAATGTAAAATGGCATGCAGAAATCTGCTTCCATCTGTACTTAACTCCATCTACTGTCATGTCCGAGAACTAGAAATGGCTCAAGTAGCAGGCGCTCGAGAGCTCTGTCTAACGATTCTTCTTATTTCCTTCTCAAATTCAAAAGTCTGGATTATTAGTATTCCGTCTGCCCTGATCTATTATGATCATAATTTCCCAATGTAAACCACACCGTTGGCACCACTTAGTTCTCAAGGATTCAATGGAACCAACGGGGGAAAATAACAGAGAGTCAATGAAACCAACCTGATTATTTCGCATCCAAAAATCCGTATTATCAGCTAAAAAATTGGAGATTGGTCTGAAAATTGGTAGATCTACTAATAAACACTTACGATTGGCAACAATGACAGCCATGCCTGAACTCTCTTCCTGCAGAATGCGCTAGTTTCCATGGCCCCATTTCACAAGTTCTTAACACTCTTGTTATAATAAACGTTATAATATGAAATTACCTGGGAAATGTAATGGTTGGAGCTTCTGTCAAACCATTCCTCTCATTTAGGACCAAAACTATACAGCATTTTGAGATGAGAATTTGAAATCGAAAAAATTCTGACCCTCTGGAATACCCCTTTAACGGCACACTAAACATCCTCGTACCGCATGGCTCGTTTTAGCCCCACCATCAGGCTGTGACTTCATATCCACGAATTCTGCGAACTCATCATTTCACCTTCTTGATAATTCAAATATTTCAAAATAAATCACTACTAGTTGAGCATAGCACAGGTGTGTACCAAGTTCTTACACTGCCTTTTTGTGTGTGTTGAGTGCTACTTTGACTTATCTTTGGGTTCATCCGGGTAAATTTCCCTAGGAGGTTTAAGCGTGAAGAAAGTTTGATTGCGATTGTACGATTTTGAGGCTCTGAACTGAGTGTCTGTTCCGTGAAGCCAATCGAGTATCCCCAGCACGCCGTAGCATTGGTTGAACCTGAAAAGATAAGTACAGTATTATAGGAGGTATTGGTACATACCTATTATTTCTTGACTTGTCAATTGTCACGTTCAAAAGAGATCGGCACACTTTCTCCTGAACCCTAGACCCAGTACTGCATCTGCCACGATCAGACAGACGTGGGCTAGGGGACACCAGGCTATGCTGACGATAGTCTCAGGAGTAAAGGCAGAGGATTCCTGCCCTCTTTGGTGAGCCCATACTTCCTCACAGGTACCCGTCAAAAGCAGAGAATCCTGGGAAGGCGAGTCCTGTGGTGGATACATTCCCGATTATTCCACGTGAAAAAGTTTTATATAATTAGAAGGGCCTTTCCAGACATTTCTAAAACTTGTTGCTACAGCGGCCAAATGTAAAGGGCTCGCCCACGGGCTGTCTCATCTCCGACAAATCTTCCTCTTCTTCTTCTTCTTCTTACCTGGTCGCTTATCGGATTTGAATTCCGAACGGTCACTCCATTCACAGACAAGGTATTTTGAACCAGGTCACACGTTCATTACGATCAGTTACTGACTGAACTCGCCCTGCCAAGTCAAGTTCATTCAAGGAGCAGTTTTGGCTCAATACCTACATGGTCATTAGGTCCTCATTCAGTGAAAGCTCACTCAGACTCAGGAGGGTTTTCGTTACCTGCCGGTCAATACTATCAACATACGTTCACAATGGAAATGAAGGTGTGAGTCGTCACCACTCACACCTAAAATTGTGAACGACTGAGTGACCATTATTTGATAGCTGAGAAGAGGAGACTCCTTCTTCCATGACTGAGCTTCAAACAACCCTAAGAACATGGAAATAGGATTGGTGATGACCGTGTGATTGGGTACAGTTTGACCAAACGTTCAGTTTGGACAAGGTCTTTTCGATACATCACTAAATCTTTCCTTTCTTCATCTCCGCAAATTCCCTCTCAGCCACTCCCACCTTCTCCAACATTACCTGTCGTGGCTTTGCAAAAACTGGAGGTCCATTCATTTTAATCACGTGCTCCACGCTATGCTTCACCACTTCAGCTAATCTGTCTACGCCTGTTATGTCAAAGAATTGCTTCAATATTGCCAAAATCTATTGCTAACTTCCCCCACGATTTTTTTTAATTGCTGGAATCTATTGCTATCTTCCCCTTCAACTTTTTTCTATTGCTGGAATCTATTGCTAACTTCACTCCAGTTAATAAGGACACTCCTCTGGTGATGCAGCAATGTTTGTCACGTGGAATAATCGGGAATGTGTCCATCGAAGGACACCCGGCTCACCAAAGAGTCTTCAAAAAGCGATTTCCTGTTCAAAAACCCAACACTACTGAAGAACTTATACATTTTAATACTGGCGCTGGATAAAGTGAATGCAGTTATAGTGAAGCAACGTTGGCGTGGAGCATCCAGCATCTTCAAAAAGCAATGTAGGATCCTACACGCCAATATAACAAGCATTGCTTCAATATAACAAGGTCTGACCTTACACTATAACTGCATTTCGCCAGAATGCAATGTACAGCACTTATTCCTCTTCAACATTAATGTTCGTATTCTTCTCCTGTTGCAAATGTTGGGCCCGATACTGCGGAGAAAATACAGGAAAAGCGCGTTGTGTGATAATGGATTCAACTTATTACTTGTCAACTCTAGAAGCACTTACTTGAGGTGGTGGAAGTCATGACTCTCGGGAGAGAAGAAGAACGGGAAGTGGTAACCGCAGTGAGAGTTGAGTGTGTTGAGGATGGCCATAGAGAACCAGATGTACGCTGTGATGACGTGAGACTGGAGGAGAAGCACCCCCAGGAATGGAGGAAGAAGGTTCGACAGCACGTGTTCCACTGGGTGAGCGTAAATGGCCGTCACTGCCACTGGCGCGGTCCACTCGTGATGTTGTTTGTGGATGAACTTGTACAGATACTTCCAGTGGAGGAGTCTGAAAAATTATGGGTGAAAATTAACACTCTTAATGCGGATCAATAATCAGTAGGACTGCCCAGGCCTAGACGAATAGCCTTCCCCTTGACTCTCTCCTACTCACCATCCACCATAGGCACGTGAAAAACGCCTGGCATGGATTTTTTGCAGGTTATGTTGGACAGACTTAAGGGTTATCCTCTCTTACCGGACCTTCAAATTGTTTTCCTGCTGAAATAATGCTGCTTTAAGAACGCAAGGCTCCTTCAAACTTGCCCTCGTCCACCATGCGTGGATGGCAGGAAGGAAGGAAGAACCGCAGCGTCCACCACTGGTGGACACCCGCATTGAGAGTGTTAATATTTCTTTAACACAGAGGAAACTTGAGTATTTATTTACATTTTCATTAACACATTCAGTATTGATCATAGATCGGAAAACTTCCTGTCAACCTGAAGAGGGAGGGCCATAGAAAAACCGGAGGGTGAACTTAGGACCCGATTATTCCCTAACATTTGTGTAGTAGCATACATAGTAACTTTAAAACTGAGGTTATGTTGACACTGGGGATACCCTCCAGCTGCCCTACAGATGAAAACAAAGTCGATAGGAACAGTGCGTTACCCTTTACAGGCCTATTACAACACGATAGAAGGTGGCTCGGATCTGGGACATAAGTATGGCTGGCAAGTACCTGCCGTCCCGGATCCTGTGTTAATTAGTAATTTCTGGACACAATGTCTCGTTACAGGCCAGAGCACATCTCGAAGAAATCCTAATAATTCGGCAGAGCTCCTCCACGTCTTTCTCATCCATCTGACGTACGTGGAGGTGGACCTTAGATTTAAAAAGGCCAGTCTTGTCCTGTCTTTTGACTTTTCCTAATGTATTTCTCTCTTAGGCATTATGCCAGGGCATTCACAGATGCTGAAATCTGTGGAGTATACATTGCATTATTTACTGAAGTGGTAACAGGTTTAAGAGAAAAAACATTTGAGCCCACAATTCAACCTTTCAATTGAGGCGCCAGGTGGAAAAATGGCCTATATGCGAAATTCGCGTTTCGAGATAACGCCTTCCAAAGTTTTGATTTGATCGCATTTACTTATAATACTATACTTCTGGATAGAAATGGTCGATACTTTTTCTTCGACACTAAATTGCAATGAACGGTCACAATAATATAACAATAAAATTCTGTAACAACTCTGAAATTGAGTTTAAAAACCGTCTTGGTGGTGGCCCTTTTTACTCCTGATGACATCCCCATGGTTCAAACAGTGCCACTCGAGCCCACCTTTGTGCTCGAGCCCACCTTTGGAGTTTCGATGTCCCTGTCCTGACTGGCGAGCTGCTTTTGCTTGATTTTTCTTCCACGTCGCAGGTTTGGGCGATTTCCGATTTTTGAAAGGGACAACTATCAGGAGACCGCCACTATTCTGGTTATCTTCACTCATTTTATTATAAATAATAATATTTATTGCAGTTCGGAAGCAAAGAAACAAACATGTGAATCACAGGATTCTTATCACTGACAAGAACCTCCATCACGAAACTCTCGATATCTCTGTCAATATTCGAGATATCGACTTGATATTTTGTGAGGATACTCTCGATATGTTGGAGAGTTCAAAAGTGCGAAAACATCAAAAAGGGCCACTAAGCGATGAAGGCCCTTTTTCCACCTGGCGCCTCAATTACATGTCGACTGCTCTTATCTCAGAGACTGAAGGACCCATAATAATATCACGATTATAAAACACTGATATAAATATACTAATCAGTGATTAATAATCGATAAATAATAACTGATAATAATATAATAATATCAGATAACGTAATATCAACTAAATCGGACCAACCACATGTAACTGCGAAATTTAATTTTATTGCATTAAATACGCCAACCAACATAAATTTGAGCCTTTTGTTCTTACCTGTGAGAGTAATAGAAAGCCACCTCTTCAACGAGAACGCACACTACCAGGTCGAACAGGAATCTGTGGAACGTTGGGAGCTCCCTCACGGGCGGCAGACCTCTCCACATCCCCAACTTGAAGCAGAAGATGCTCGTCACATAGCCGACTACAGTTTGGTTGATCAGCACTTGTCGAATAACCTGCCAGTAAACACATAATTTTTGTATAAATCAGATAGGTAGTGGGTTCCTACTAAAGGCACTAGAATTAGGTGAGTCTTTAGTATCCAACTATGTGAAAATGTTGGGTGATAATGTGGGAAAAAGGAATAAATTGAAAAATAATATTGTAAGGGACACATTACAAAATAATATTGTAAGGGAACGCTGTTTTACTCGGTTATATTCCGATTTCAATGAAATACATACGGGACCATCTATAGGGCATAAAACTGCATTATCCCTAAAAATTTCAGAGATTGTTGCTTACAAAGAGATTGTAAGCCTAACGAGTACCTACCATGTGTGTCTGGAAACTTCTCAGCTCCAAAATTGTTTAGCCTTGAGGACTTTATGAAGATTCCAACAAGAAGTGCTGAGATTCGAAGTTCAAATCCAGGCTCTGACTCTTTAATTTTTTGGCCTGGCTGCAGCCACCAGCTAGTTCGATTCCTCAACACTAGGCGCAGGTTGATCGAACAGGGGTTTTCCTCCCTCGCCCGAGTTTTCACCTCTGTTAGTTTGCGTTACTCAGTGACTAACACCATTCATTCTGTAAGTTACTCTATGCTTTTGATATCCATGCAAGATCAAGGATTGATAACCAAAGCAAGGGTTTTGCAATTGGGTTTTGATGGACCCAGTTGAACACGAACTAAATCACTCACGACGAAGTTGTGGAAACCTATTTCAATAAAAAGAGAAAATTTTGTCTATTTCCACGAAAATAGTTAGTTACAAAGTTACCTTAACTAACAGTTACTTTGTAACTAATTATTTTCGTGGAAATAGACAACGATTTCTCTTTAACTCCGGTTTCCTCTTTTTATTGACCCAATCAAACCATTTTCAATGATTTACTCGAGAAACGGGGAAGTCTACAGAGACCCTGAATAATAATATTTATAGGAAATAAATAATAATAATAATATAGGAATAATAATATTTAAATCACCTATTAGTGATTTCAAGAATTTCAAATTCTTAATTTCATTCTTTATTCAAATAGCGAATCTACCTTTTTCAACTTATCGATGTCCACTGGCTCGTTCATCCCAGGTTGTATTTTGTACCTCTTGATCATTCCCGGCTTGTCGATCAGATCTAAGATGGTATAGAGTCCACCCACGGTCCAGTAAACTACGAAAATCAGAGTCATACTTCCTGGAAAAGGAAAGAAAATTCACACCTTTCCTTGTATATCAGGACAGAATTAGCTATGATTAAATTAACACATGAATCCTACGATGCTCACCATATACCCAAAACGTGTAGGGGTCTTCGCCAAGTACGTCGAGGATTTTGTCCCATCCTGCTTGCCAAAATACGCCCGAATCTCTCCAAAACTCCTTCACGTGCCTGAGTACGAAGTGATTATTAATATTAGGTAGTACCTACTCATCATGCTATTAGTTAAATCTCATTCTTTTTGCTAATGTTCAAAGTTAATCATGTACCGTAAGATGGGGTGAATAGGGTCAATTTTCTGGAAAATCTTAAAAATTGAAAAATACCTCCAATGAACAGAGATAAGCAGCTGATTCCAACGCGAATCGATTGGGTAGATATTGATGTATCAAGTTATCGACCTACAGTTGTTCTGTTGGCAGCCATGTTTTTTACAGCAGGCACAGCAGCCCGATTAGCACAGAGCCAAAATCAGCTGTTGAGCGGGACTGGCAAAACTTTGTTTTGTGTATCACCGAATCGCCCTCAATAACAGTTCTTACAAGACGAAACTATGTTAATAAATAATATTACTATTATGACGATGCAGAAGGAATACCAAAAATATAATAACCAGCTAAAAATAATTTGTGCCATCCAAAATCGGGGGTTTTGAACTTACCAGAACCTTACTTACTTTTTGAGTTTTCAAAATTTTAATTATTAGTCCTGTGAACCGAGCTTATTGGGATCAATTGACGATATTTAACGGGAGGGACCTGATGAATCCTTAGGGCTGTAATTAGCAGAAAAACACCCGTAAGTAAGTAAGGGAAGTAGGTAGGTAAAACCGACTGTGAAGCTCTGCACCACATGACTTCCTTTTGACGGTTTGAGGGCCGGTTTATCAATTGCAATTATCAGAGAGTTAAATTGGATTTATCACAAGACCGACAGACAACCCAGCTAGAGTGTTTATCAATGGTAGTTATCAGACAGATAACAGCTGTCTGAGACATAACTTTATATGGGGCTTCCAAAGCTCAGATAACGAGTTATCCCTGAGATAACCTTGCATTAAGTATCACTGTTAGCACTGTTTTTTTGTTGTTCAAATGATGAAATTGTTAGTACGTACTAGTACTTCTCATAAGGGTTATAATGGAGGGGGAAATGGGCAGCATGAGATGTGGTGTGATGTGTAATAAATTCAGGGCTTTTCAACGAGTGGGAAACGATTTTTGTGGCATGGAAAATGAGGAAGTTATATTTCACTAGCAACGATTGGTAGTAAGTGAAAAGCATCAGAAAAACTTATTTTCTTTGAAGAGATAGTTAAACAGCCCGAAAGAACAGCTTCCTGCTTGGAGGTTACCACTTTCCCAATTCCTTCTAGATTTTGTGGGTGAATAATCGATTTTATCCTTATCTGTTGGATGGCTCCCTGACGATTAATTCCCCCTTGATAAACACGCCAGCTGTGGACACCACTTTCATCTGTCAGACAGCGCTACCTGTCATGTTCCTATCCGACAAATAAATTGGTGAATTGATTAACCGGCCCTGATATATTTTTAAAAAACATCTTTGGATTTCACAATTTTACAAAACTTCCTCAAGAATCTTTAGTTTGATGTACCTAATTCTGATGCCTTGAATCATCGTTTGACAAATCGCTATGCAGTTTTGTTGATCATGCAAATAAATGGCCTGTCAATTATTCACTCCTCACGTTGCTTATCAACTTTTGTTAAAAACTAATCCTTTAATTAAGTTGTTTGAAGCTCGAGGTGAAGATAAGACTACACTGGATGAAAACGAAAAAACAGGAACCAGATAAAGACACAAAACAACGTCATTGTAGGTACGTCTTTAGTGGGAATGGGGAATTATCATCAATTTTTTAAAATTATTTCTTCTGAAAGATAATGACTCAAAAGAAACGATAATGAAGACGTGAGGCAAAAATAGTGTATCTGTAATTTTATAAAATTTATTGAAATATTTAAGTATTGTAATTGTAATGTTTCTCAAGGGCCGTCGGAATCCCGCCTGTTATTCAAACAGCTGAGATTTTATTCCAAGTTTTCTCCACACCTGAACGAGAAAGCTATGTTTTTCTTTGTATTTGCAGTGTTATTTTATTCCTAACAACAATACAAAGGCAGAAAAAATGTGATTTTCTCATACACGATAAACAACTCGGTCATTTTTGGGAATTTCCTTGCCAGTAAAAATAAAGAATAAATATTAGGAAGGAACCACCCATTCTATTTTATAGGAACATAATTTTATGTAAGCTACATATTCATCGAAACTTTCAGACACATTCACAAGTCAAATAGTTTTTAATCGTCTTTAATAACAAAGAAGGCAAATAGTCATTTCTCTTTCGTCATTTCTCGAGTTATTTAAATTTTAAGATATCGTTTTTTCTGTCGACTTTTCATCACTAAAACAGCCATTACTCCCTTAATTTACAGTGTAAAATTGAAAATAAATATAACATTGAAAAGAGCGTTAGTTAAACTTCCTATTTCCTTGATGGAAAACCAACGTTTTTTCGGTAGACGAAATTGGTGAAAAATGAACTTGAAGAGGAAAAATTGCCAAATCTTGAAAATCACCACTTTCTTTCAATAGCTCATAGGTCCCTGCAATCTAGCATGTGATTTTCAGGCTTTAAGCCTAAAAGTAGCCGATAAAATTAGCGAATTGTTGGACATACCAGCACATCTAACTCATATTTTGTTGAGCTAGTGAACAATATTGAGGTAAATCGGACTGATAATTTGAAAAATTCAATCAACACACAAGCATTACTAAAATATGATTTGGTTGTGCTGGTATACAAAAATTCACTAATTTTATCGGAAAATAATTTTTCTATCATTCAAAATGAATCGGGAGTGTCACCATTCGATTCAGCGTGAAAAATTACCTGGAAAACGATATTTTCTTCATCTATGTGTCCTCATGACATGGTCAGGTCGTCAACACCCTAAAACACTCGATTTCCTTGAAAACCCCACTTTTTGTTGTATTCAAACACAATTTTCTCCATTAATTAGTGCACCAGAATTAGGAATACTACACGGTTGTAAAGCTGAGATTTTGGCGCAACTTTTAGGCTTGCAGCATAAAATCACATGCAAGATGGCAGGGACCTATGAGCTATTGAAAGAAAGTGGCGATTTTCAAGATTTGGCAATTTTTCCTCTTCAAGTTCATTTTTCACCGATTTCGTCTACTGAAAAAACTTTGGTTTTCCATCAAGGAAATAGGAAATTTAACGCTCTTTTCAATGGTATCTTTATTTTCAATTTTACACTGTAAATTAAGGGAGTAATGGCTGTTTTAGTGATGAAAAGTCGAAAGAAAAAACGATATCTTAAAATTTAAAAAACTCGAAAAATGAAGGGTTTAAAAAAAACTCTAGGATAAACGTTTTTTGGAAATGACCTGTAGAATCGATCCCTAGCCGGTTGTGCGACCAAAAGTGAGACACCCTGTACAATGATGTAATAAGGAGTCGAGGAATTGTTAAGGAGTAGGTGAAGTAGGTAAACCCGCCTACATTTTAAGAGGTTTGAGATTTGACTGTAGGCAGATATTCAATCTATTTTTGGACCTATGAATGGGCACGCGTAATTTATCTGGATGGAACACTTCTTGTATAATCGATATTACATAACCGCGATAATTTGTCGAAGTTTCAATAACCGTGGGACACGAGGCTTCATCGACTAGGTACATACCTATCAATCATCTTGTAGATAGTATTTACGGTGATGGATATGGAAAACGTCTGCCAAGTTGGGTGGGCAGTATAGCTTCCTCACTTTTGTAACATGGACGTATAGAATCATTTATAAAACATTTCAACGATATCGGTAGAATAGTTTCGGAGTTAGGAGCATGCCAATGAAAATAAATTTCGTGTGCGCATGCGCAGTAGC
>JAEMON010000013.1:22560646-22573394 GCA_030264115.1 Lygus lineolaris
CTCAGAATCGTGGGATCATTAGGGAATCTCCGCGTGACGCTATTTCATTTATGTGCCATAGCCATAGTAAAGACATAAAATGTCAAAAAGGATTTTGAGCTGCATCGGGGCATCATTGAGGCCGTTCTCGAGCTGGGAGTCCGCACACCCTTAACACCTATGTACAAAGTAGTTACTTGAGCAAATTTATGAATACATACCACCTCGTAGACATCTTGAGGCACCTACTTATTTATTTATTTTAAATAAACCTCTATAAAATGATCACTTCATCACTTGTGTTAAGTAGGTAATTAAATAATCAGCTAAATAAGTAAATGAAAGACCTTTCAAGTAACGGCATGAGCAAGAACCAACAACCAAGACGAAGGGAGGGTGGGAGGGTTGATACTGATAACATAACAATGATAAAAAAAAGAAAGGATACAAAATATCAGCCGTCATGGACCAAGAAGGAAAAAAATCCTCCTTTGTCATGTTATTGATATCTTCAAGGTCGTTACGTTACCAAGGTTGCGTTATCAGCGTGGAATTCCACATTTTAACCACTTTTTTCTCACTTTCCTTTCTGTTGTTGTCCGGCATGAAAGGGCAAATAATCTACTTAATCCGATCCATTCCTGTTGGGATTTCTTCGTAGCTAAAGCTTTCCCCACAAATCTGTGAACTACTGCTCCATCGTGGTTAGAAGCTTTGTGCATCTGCATCATTGCTCTGCGTCCTCCCAAGAACAGCACTTCACTTGCACTTTCTGCGTTATAAACGATCTTCACCGAGGTGATTTTACATTATTTTATTTTATTATGTTGTATAATGCAATACCTATAACTTATTCTTCAACTTGAGTATTGATTCAAGCTTTCTTCGTTCACAGTTTGTCTGGTATTTTGATTTTGAGACAGCTCCCCACACTCGGCACCCCACTTGTTGATATGCCTGCGTGAGCCGAAAAGTTCCTTCCCGTTCCTTGTTTGCTAGTGCTGGCTACTTATACCTAGCAATTTTTGTGGATTTTAACGCTGATTTCGGCCATCAGGATATTTTTGTATAGATGAGGGGTATTGGAAATTGTTTTTACTTGAAAGAAGAGTAATTTCATCAAAATCTGTGCACCAGAAGCTAAAAAATTTGGTAAAAACGACGTTTTTCAGGTTTTGACGGGCGAGGAAAGTAGTGTGAAGCCTCGTACCAGATGTTTTTAATTCCAATTTTCTGCAATAACTTTCGTTTGTGAAAGTGTGATGCCAGAAGCGAGAAAATAATTTTTGTAGAATTTTTAGACATCATAAAGAGACAATTTTCCGAATTTGTCAAGATTTCGTTAAGCTGTACAACTTTTTTTTCTCCTTTAAGTAGCCTCAGTGATTCCAACATTTCCAACGTAGAATATTTCCTTAAGGTGTTCCTACTTATACACACAGATTCAGCCTCATTCAGCTTCAGCTGTAAGAACTTGAAGGTTTGGGGCCTAGAGCTCATAGAACTCTGTTCGACAACGTCAACACGAACAAAAATCAATCCCTTAAGAACATTAATTGTGCAATTTTAATTTTGTTTGTTGCCTCTTATTGAAGAATAAGTTGAAAGAATTTTCGACGGTTTATGCCCGATACCTCTCGTGTCACTTCACATTTTATTGCTTAGCAAACAATTTTCCATTATTTACAATATGTCCTTCATTGATTTTACACAAAAATACACGGAAAAATCATTGGAATGGATACCGGAAAAGAATAGCCAACAGAACCATCTATTTTAGCATAAAAAGAACGTCGAATAAATTGTTCATAAAATGTACGTTTCTGTGAATTTTGGGTAAGTTAGTTAAAATTGTAAAACACAGTAAAATAGTATAAAAATGATGTTGAAATTTTAAATTAGACAAATGGCTTTCTTGCCAGTTCATTTTGTGGGCTGAAGGAATTAGGTATTCTAATATTTTTAAAAAAGTCAGTTTCGTCCAAATGGGGAATGATCGTGTATGAGAAAATCGAATTTTTTCCACTCTTCTATTGTTAATAGGAATAAAATAACACTGTTAATACAAAGAAAAAAATAGTTGATCGTTCTGGTGTGGCGAAAATTCGGAATAAAATCTCAGCAGTTCGAAAAACAGGCGCCATTCTGACGGCCCTTGAGCCACCCGGTAACACGTCACACTAAAAGAACAACTGAAAGAGAATGTGCAGAGATCACACAGGGAGCAGTGAAAACATAATTTAGTTAAATAATTGATTATTATTAATTAATTAATAATTAATTCAATCAATTATCTAATTAAGTTAATTATATTCTCACTAATCGGGGGCTAAAATAGTGTTGTTTTTGTTTGGTTGACAGGCCTTCACGGATTTTGGCCAATGACAGACGACACCCGTTACAACGTAACTTTCCCGCCATATTACAAAAATGAAAATTTTAATAAATTTTCTAAAATTACAGATACATTATTTTTGCTCTACGGCTTCAATATTGTTTCTTTTAAGCCATTACCTTACAGAAAAAAAAATAAAAAAAATTGATGATAATTCCCCATTGTGAATGGCTAGCTCAATTTTCCCATAGATTTTTGGGATCAAATTTTGAAAAGTAAGGGTAATGAATCGCAAAAAAGTGATTTTTTGAGGTTTTTTGTGTAATTAACCATCCACAGCATACGAACATAAATTGATATATGGTAGATACATTCAGAGTCAGCGCAAAATGTCCTGTAAGTAAGAATGACGGCCCATGAAAAAGTTTTAAAAATTATAGTTGGAAAATGAAAAATTCGCTCATCAACTCATGGTAATGCATGACTGGAACTTTTTCAGGTGGCTGTCAAATAGTCGTTCAAGAATAATCTCTGAAGGTCGGTTTTCTTCCAAATTTGGAATCGACGTCTCATTGTTTTCCTAAGTTACAGAGCTTTGAAAAGTTTTTTCAATCGGTAGATATCAACAAGAATTTTCTGAGTACCTCGGTACTTCAGATGTCAAAACAAAACACTGTAGAAATTCCGAGATAGTCGTCGAGATATTTTTGTGAAAATCCGTTAAGAACTATTATACTCGGAATAACATTACGATTTTTAAGAAGCTCCCGAATGTTCAAACAGGAACGGCAGATTGCTGATTCTCGCATTGTACTGAATATTACGAGTAGGTATATAAAATAACCGTTTAGAGTATTAGATATTGTTTCCTACATCATATAATTTTTTTGTTTTGTTTCGGCACAAGCGATAATAGAATCCTAATTCGTTGGCACGGCAAATCTTATCTATTTGTTCCACTGCCTCTGGCCTTGAAGTATTACGTTGGTGAGCGCTAAATATCATTTTATTATTAATTTCAGACGATCCCTAGTCCTGGATGGTACATGGGCCTTGTTAGTGAGAAACATTTTCCTGGAAGTTGCCAAGCAGCTTGTTTGATCGATTTACTGTCATGGACGTCAACCGAAGTGTAACAAGTCGTTGGTAGCGCTCCATCCTCAGATATACTCCGGTGAGTGTACTTAACTTCCATTGGTGATTTTAGGATGTTTTAAGGGGTAGAAAATTAGCTGTCGTGTTACCTACGTGTTAAGGGTAATACCTATGTCATTTTCCTAGGCTAATGAAATTGCCTTAAAAAGAAGTTCACTTTAGGAACCGATTTTTCAGGATTTGTTCAACCTATCATCTTATTTTTATTTATTTTATTTTTTTATAATGTTATGCTCTTAAGACTGTGTCAAGGAAAGTCCAGCATGACTGCTGGAAAAAATAGCCAAGGTTTTGAAGAAAATGTACATTTTCTACCGGAAACCATCCATTATTCCATTGGAAATAATTCGATGCCTCTAATGTTGTGGAAAAAATTACGCAAAATCCTTGGCACAGCTTGTGTAATATGTTTTAAAGGACATTAAAATAATAATAATGATACGATAAGTTCAACGACAAGGGAGAAATAGGTTCCTGAATGCTGAAAAACGTGTTTTTATCGTGTTCATGCCCTGACGTCATTTCGAGGGCTTCTGAACTGTCTGAACTCTTCCAAACTGTGTTGTCGTTGTTTGAGGTGAAGACTCCTTGGGAATGAAGAAGAAGAACCTCATCCTGCAACCTATAACTGTAACCATAGAAGTAGGTTGTAGCTTGTCTGGTGAATGTGCTTTGTTATGGATGTGCAGAATTACACTAGCCTGCGCGCCCATCTTTGACAAGTTCGAACATTTTTTTAACCCCTGTTGTTTAATTTTTCTGATTTTTTTTCGCGTCATGTTCACAATATGATAGACTAATAATTTATTTTTATTGAAAAATCGATTTTTTTTCCCCAAAAATTACATAGGTACTATCCTTAATGACTAGATCATATAAGCAGGCTCTGGTGGAAAATAACCAACTCTAATATTTTCTGTATATTCCAACTGGTTTGTGGGCAACTTCACCTACTGATGAGAATTGGAATCCTATTCCAACTGCCAGGGCCAGTTTCACTCAACTTGTATTTTCTCACCCCTGCGGAGGAGGAGGGGTGATTCGAATACAAGGAAACCTGCTGCTCACCTCAGGTTTGTTCCAACTAAAAGGTTCAGTTCGTATTGTGATCAGGCCGAAGATCGAACTCATCTTTGGCTATTGAGAAACGACGTTGAGAATATTATATATATAAAATATATATTATAATATATAAAATGAGTTGTGGCAAGATGAAAATGGCAAATAAGAATGACGTTGAACGATACAAGAGAACATTCAGCCAAACATGCCAGACGTTTTTATTTTTAATTGTTTGAACGTTGAACAATCTAATCTCACCTTGTTTTTTCCTAAAGGAACAGCAATGGTTCGCAAAATCGCCCTCTCCGTCTGCACGTTGAACCAGTGGGCTTTGGAGTTCGAAGGAAATAAAAACCGCATTCTGCAAAGCATTACTTATGCTGTTCAGGAAGGAGCCAGATATAGAAGCGGTCCTGAGTTGGAAATATGGTGAGATCCTACCTGATTCAGAACAGACTGTTCGGGTTGAGGTATTCAATTTATTGAATCTTAAGTAGCTCTTAGTTGTTAAGATTCGATGAATTCAATATCTCCTAAAGTAAAGCTATTAGTTGTTATTACAAAATGAATGGAAAAATCATTTCCAAGTGGAATTGAGAATTTTCTAAACCAAATTGAGAATTTTCCAAACTAAGAATGTTCTAAAAAAAAGTTCCATTCATGCAGCATGAGTTGATGAGCGAATTTTCAAAGAATCATTTTCACCGATTTGGTGGGTGATTCTTATAGGAAATTTCACGCTGATTCCGAATATACCATATTATGTTCCTATGTTTAAGATGGTAATTTACACAAAAAACCTCAAAAAACACGTTTTTTAGCAATTTGTTAAACTAACTTTTCAAAATTTGACCTCTTGGAGTACTCCAAAAATTCTGGCCAACGAACTCGTCCTTACTTTTGATATACACATATATAAACATAGGTATATATATTATATATACATATGAAAAAGTGTTAAATTTCAGGAATCGTTTTAGAATGGTCTGAAACGGATTTCCATGAAGAAAATTTTCAAAAATTTGCATTACAAAAATTTTGAAGCCATTGCAATAGCTTCATTTTCTTCGAAAATTCGCTAAAAGAAAGAAGAAGGGAATCATCCAAACCAAAGCGACAGTTTTTCAAAGCAAATCAACTCTTTTTATTAGGAATATAATGTCACAATACATCATCAAAAGAAAGAAATTCGCATTTTTTCATGAGAGAAAAAAAAGCAAAATTATCACATTTTTCATATTTTTGAGAAACGTTAGGTTCTGTGAAAAATCAATGTAAAGGGTTCCCTGTTGCTGCGCTTGTTAATTCCACGAACATGTCCATCATTAAATTGGTGAAATCAGCTGATGAAATTGAGGGGATGCTTCGAACCATCACTTCACTCAAAACGCGATCCTGCGCTGACTCACTGAATAACGTTTATCATGTAAAGCTAGATTTTTGAGAAAGCTTGCGCGACTGGATTCAATTGGGGGGAATAAAATTCAATAATGAGGAAGATATTGTGCAGTAAGAGTTCCTGTATCTTGGCTCTCACTTCCCTCGAATGGTGAATACGCAACATTCAGGCTCATACAGCAGCTGATGGGACAGGTCTGGATAGGTGAGCCGTTCTCCATGAGTCCTCCCTCGGCCACCTTAATAAACTTCACTGTAATGGGACGACTAGTGCATTCAAGCAGCACAAGAAGGTATCTACTTACTCACTGCCTAGGTTAAAAAACAAAAAAACAAAAGTTTTTGGATCGTGTCTACCTACTTTAACACATTCAGTGCGGAGGGGAGCTTAAGCGCCCTTCCGAGTCTTCACACGGAGTGGGAGGGCACTTAAGCGCCTTTCTCCCTCCCCACACCTGTCGTGGAGGGAATTTTAGTTCCCCACCCGATCGTTTGGAAGCCCCATTTCTCTTCACGATGTATTCAGTACGACCCTGGCTGACACCCAGTATACACAGGAGCTCACTCTGAATTGTGAACTAAAAAATATGCGTATTTTAGAGTGAGACCATTTTTTTATCATTTTTTGGTTCAGAGTGGTAGGTTTTGACACAATTTGGGCTCCCGCACTGAAGGCGTTAATACGGGTTCTCAAATCGTTTAGGAAAATTCTCAAATTCGTTTAGAAAATTCTCAAATTGGTTTGGAAAATTCTCAATTCGACTTGGAAATTCTATATTTGGCAGCATTTAATGCATGATTGAGTTCCAAATACATAACAGAGGTCGCAACCTCCAGCAACTACTTTTACGATTATTAAGCAGCATCTGACATAATAAACTTTATCACTATGGGAAATCCCAAATAAACTTTATTTATCGATCTTTAAGCTTTTCTAGATTTGCCATCCTGATGCTTTTTTAGTCCAGTAAGCAAGAGTATTATTTATTATAATAAATATTTATGAGCTTTTCATCTACCAATATCAGGGGAGGTATGTAGGTAAGAGTCCCTTGATGCCAGCTGGAGTTACTGATCTGGGTTGTGATCTCTGATGGAATTTCGTACTGAATTTTGCACAATTACTTCCATTGAATTGAAATTGATGTGTTGCTGCCGCAGATGCATTTTATATGCACTTATTGACCTGCCCGTTCCGTTTTCAGTGGTTACACTTGCGAAGATCATTTCCTCGAACCCGACACGACTCAACATTCTTGGGAAGTGCTGGTCGCCATCCTCTCGTCGCCAATCTGCCGGGATATCGTCGTAGACGTGGGGATGCCCGTCATCCACAAAAACAGAACCTACAACTGCAGAGTCGTTTTTTACAATAGGTGATTTTGCACTTAAAATACCAATCAAGGAGATGTGACGAGTCTCGTCAATCATTAACACGTTCCACGTGGATTGCCTACCAGCAGGCAACACATATCGTGTACGTGGCTGACGTTTCAGTCAAATATCGAGTTTTGATGCTCCACAATCGATTCTGTTGTTATCAATGCTGCTATCAGGAAACAAAGCGCATCCTAGTGGCGAGCAGGGTTTACTAAACGAGATAAGAGAAAGAAACCCTGTCATAAAAAAACAACTAACTGGTTGAACTGAGACAAAACAGATTGCGTTCGATTAACCAAAGGTGCCTGCCGGTAGACACACTGCTTAGTCGTAGAAACTACTGTTCTGGGAGCAGCGTGGAACGTGCTACCAAGTGTTTATAAGAACTCTAACTATGAAATTATTACTACATAGGACCAATAAGTTTTAAAAACGGATTACCTCCGCCATATATAGTATATCCCAAATCTTAACAGTATTTTGTATTTTTTTTAAATAACTCTGTACCCCATAATATCTCAGTTTTTTTGGTGTCTTTTTTTTATAGAAAAATTTTGTTGATCCGCCCAAAGCTGATATTGTGCGACAATGGGAATTATAGAGAGTCCAGGTGGTTCACGCCATGGAGAAAGGTAAGAATGAATGTAATATCACAGTTGATTCGGTTAAGATGTTATGAAAAAAAAAAGCACTTCTGAGTGTTCGTACCATTGGAAAGAGCTTGACAAGCTCTGCACAGACACAGGGGTGGTAGTGGATCAACGTTAGTTCAAACTTTGGCCGCTAGAGGGCAGACAAACCGCTGTGGGCCTGAATAGTTTGGCTAGTTCGGTGTGCGGGAACAGTGATTAATCGGCAGTCTTGTCCAGAGTAGGGATGGAAGATCGAATCGAATTTTCAAGCGGATCGATCATTTCGGTCCGATTAATCGATTTTTTAGATCGATCCCAACTTGCCAGATAATCGCACACATCGATCTTTTTATGGACGATTTTCGATTCAATTCATTGCCAATTCTTGTTGCCGAAATATATTATTTTGTTTCAAAAGGCAATGTATTAATATTTTATTTCAAGCTGTGATTGAGGAGCACATAATTATTTGCGTCTGCCGATATGTAACTTTAACAATTTCTGTAGGTACTTGGAAATATTACGAGCGAGAACAAATTTAATTTTAATGGAATAAATACCTTCCTACTTACCATTTGTTTACAAATATTTGTTTGTTATTTATTACTCGGAAAAATATCTCACCCAACCACATTATCGACCAGAATGAGTAAACAGAGGAGTTACAGCAGTCATTTAAAAGCTTGAGCGAAATAGGAGAAATAGAAGATCAATTCACATATATCGATTCTTTGAGACAATTTATCGATCTTTTTATTTTAAACCTTTCGATACATCGATTCCCGAAAATCGATATTTTTTTATTATTTTCATTTCAATCTCCATCCAGAGGTCATCGAGGACTGGAGATGTACCAGTGTTCTTTCTTTCCAGTGATGTATAGGTACTGGATACAGCCATGGAAAGTTACTTGTTCTAACCATCTCCTAGAGGTCATTTGACTAAAATGAGTCGCAGTATATGGACGGTATCAACAATCTGCTTCGAGGATTGCTGGAAAAAAATAGATTTACATGAAATATGGTTGTGCTATGCCAATTCATTCGATATTGTGCACAGCTTCCAAGTCAGAATCATGTGCTCTCCGTTCTGTATTTGAACTCGAACTTTTTTTTTCGTTTATGTCTTCTTTGAAAATTAACCTTGCCTATCTCCCAATATTGTTTCTCAGGAAAGACAAGTGGAAGACTTCTGGCTTCCGCATTTCGTGGCAGAAGTGACTTGTCAACAATCAGTCCCAATCGGTGACGCCGTCTTGATGACGAGGGATGCGACGATCGGTTATGAAATTTGCGAAGAGCTATGGAATCCTCAAAGGTGCTTGAATATGATTTAATTTGTCTACCTATTTAGTTTGTTGAAAATGGACGAATTTTGGCATACATAACAACACTTGGACGGATAATCTTAGGAGTAATTTTCAACCTAGATTCTGTAGATAAATAAAGAAACTATATTCGTTATAATAAATTCAATGCGGGACTAACCTATGAAAAAATGAGAATAGGAGATATGGAAATGTTCATAAAACTTTGAAATTTCCATTAAAATCTGTGAAGTTATACCTACTAAAATACCTACTAAATACCTAGGAATACCTACTGAATACCTACTAAATAATTAGGTATATCAAGGTAATTATAAGAACACAGTTTCAATCACCAAGAATACTCATGGTAGGTATGTGTGCCATAGTTTTTCTGGTACTGGGGTAGTCTGAGGGTGAGGAAGAATATATTGGCGATCCTCGTGTTTCATCAATTTAATTCCGAGCGCTTTCGCTCCTTAGAGCATCTTCAGGGCTATGTTGCCTATATGCTGGTATATAGGAAGTCATCATTTCTATTTTTGTTATTTTTACATCACTCGTTCCCTCGGCCACTGGTTGTTTGTGCTTAATCTGATACAGGGTCTACATAAAGTAGTTTGGGCCAAACTTATGCTATGTTGTTCATGGGTTCTCATCTTGGTTAACAATTTTATGTAGCTAGTTATTATAAGAATTAGCAAGGTTTTTATACTGCAGCTGTATCAAATTTGTAGATTGAAACACGTTTTTGGAAATCACTGCCAGATAATCTAATTAGTAGATAAACTAATCTAATAAGTATTTAATATAAAATAAACTAATATAAACTAATACAGGAGTTATTCACCTTTTCTGTGTCATTTAATGATCATTAATACTTACTGATTATGATTCACTTTCGGTTTCCTTCGGGTTTGGAGGCGAAACGTCTTTTTCGGGGGGTTGATAATCCGGTAGCATTTAGCCACTGTTGTCTCCTCACCATGAAGGCAGACATCATCAGAGTAGCAGGGATCATTAGAGTAACAACACTGGCTATCTACGTGAGAGTGTGAAACAGCAGCAGCTATCTGACCATTTTTCTATTACAGTCATTCCATTGAATAATAATCAGTGGAAAACATTGACAATGGCTACTAAACTGCATATAATGCTCTTTAGTAACCATTTTCGAGCCAGGTACAAGGTGAAGTGGACGTATAATAAATCTAGGTGAAGAATAAAAATTTGAAAACCAGTTTTTTTGCCTCTCCTGAAAAGTTGGGGAAAATCAGTTAGCTGGTGTTGGTGAAAATCAATTAGCCAGTGGGACTGACGATTTGAGCTTTATATCATGATGGTTACATCCAAGATACCTACTAATATTATAATGTTTAATAATGATTCCCAGTGACAATGACCTTTATGCTCATGATTTCGATGTACTTACCTGTTTTGCAGTACTCACATTCCGATGGCTCTGGATGGAGTGGAAGTTATAGTGAACAGTTCTGGATCTTACATGGAACTTAGGAAAGCTTACGTTACAGTTGATCTAGTCAAGTCAGCTACATTCAAGGTCAGCATTTTTTTTTTTTTTTTTCAAGTATTTATTTGGCATTATACAGCCGTAGATGTAGGTTGCATTGAGTGTAGTGGAACCTCGACAACCAAGGGACCTAGAAAATAGATCGAAAAAACCCTTTAAGGACTCCTGACGACAGTTTCGTCCATTACCAACCGTGCACCTGGGACTCCTGACGGCTATTTCATCCAGCTCTTTTTTCTCATAGTTTCGGATGCAGAGCACTCTGTTGTGCCTTCCATGTACTTCTAGTCGCTGCAGGGCTTCTTTGGGTTGTGAATATCATCAACAGATTGTGTTATGGTTATCAGTCGTCCGTTTTTAGCATTTATTAATCGTCCAAATTCGTCTTTTTTCGTCATTTTCGTCCGGGTCAAGTTTGCCTACTGTGTTGATTTTGTCGAATAGAAAAGTGTTTACTGAAAATATCGATGGAGATGATAACAATAATGCGAGTGGAAGTGAATATATTCCCCGTCATCGGATGACGACCACAAACCGTCACCCGGTTGTAGTGGTATCACCTCCAATGTTCCGGTACGTTTAGTTCTTACATACCTACTCAATCAATATGTTTTCATTTCAATCCCCGACAAATTTATCATTTTAAATTACACATAGGAGTAATGGGGAACGAAGATAATGTAATGGTGAATGTGATTTTCAAATGTAATGTCCATTGTAACGGGGAAATGAAATAAAAGGAGTTGGAGATTGAGAGTTATGGGCAGTCCTTGGGGTAGTTTGCTTTCATGTTCGCCAGTCCCAGCGCAGCAATTTGCTTTAACCTGAGCAGTACTTACATAAAAGGTTAAGGATGTTTTCGAGTTTGTGAGGTTTCGAATCATTTATCAAAGTTTCGAAGGCAAGATTTTCGAGTTGAGGTAGGTTTTACAAAAAACTGCCAACACAAATTTTTGAAATACGAAACATGTATGTGAAATGGAAATAAATTTGTAAAACAAGATTATGGATGACCTGATTTTTTATCGAGGGTCCACTGTATTGCACTTTGTTGAATATTTCAACTGTCTGAAAGAAATGACTCGCAAAATGTTGTCCTCTCGCCAAAAAAAACCATTTCCAGCTGAAAGTAAAAAATGGATTGGAAAATATCAATCAAGTAGCTGTTGGTGGGAAACTCCGCGTTGCGTCACCTCGTTTTCATTGTGATCTACAGATTTCCGTAGAATAGTAGCCAATGTATGTTTTTGTAGTGTAACGTTTTAGAAAATCAGTAGATTTTTCTTTTCACTTTTACCAGCACATGTCCCATAATTTTCTTATATTTTCTTACCGCCTGCTTAACTGTCTGAATTTCTCTCATTTTTTCGATCAAAAATGTATGGATTGAACTGCCTTTAAGTGACGTTGAATCTTAATACTCCTAGGTATGCCTGGAGATGTTCGACAACCATGTAGTTCCTCTAGGAACAGTTCAGTACCGCCTTTTTAAGAAAATATTGCTGTGAACGCAAAAACGTTCGCAGAAATTCAAACTGCTGCCTGTGCGTGGTTCATAAATCCCTCCCTTGAGCCTCAGCCTTCCTCCAGCAGTTACTTTCCTGCTTTTTGGCTCCACTTCTCTTTTTGGTACAGTATCGTCTTCACGTCCCTGTTAACTTTCACAAGTTTTTTTGATTATTTTTACAGTCCATTGATTATGTTTTACAGTTCAATTTACAGTTCAAGCTTAATTTCAATCGAAAAATTCATTTAAAAAATGGGGTCTGCGCTTGATTTTTTTAGCGAATTTTCGAAGAAAATGAAGCTATTGCAATGGCTTAAACATTTTTGTAATGTAAATTTTCGAATTTTTTTAAAATGGAAATCCGTTTCAGACCATTCTAAAATGATTCCTGAAATTTAACCTTATATATATGTATATAAGGTTCGTGGACCATCACTTGCAGCCAATCGTGGTAGCACAACAA
>JAEMON010000013.1:22580774-22591355 GCA_030264115.1 Lygus lineolaris
AAAAATTCGATTTTCTCATACACGATCATTCCCCATTCTTCCAACGCGGTATGAAGTGCCGTATATAGAGAAGGTTGTGTAAAATGTTGATGAATTTACATAAGTTTTAAGGCTAGTACGGAATACGCCACCTACTTGTCCCCTTAATTTTTGTTACTCTCAAGTGATTAGGAAAAAAATTAAAAAATATGCAAATTCTCCAGGAGAAAAAACCCTATGGTGTTTGTATTACATGTGTTGGAGGATCGAAGTATTGTGTTCCAAGATCAAGTGATACATTGTTTTTCTGTCAACGTCAGCTCAATTTTCGGACTAGTTTTCCATTACTTCGCCAAAAGTTTGAGTTTTGATTGATAAGAATAAAGAAACATCATCATTTTTTCACCATACTGGAGGCTGGAGTCATCACTGATAAGCCCGCTTGAAATTTGCTTTTATTACAGACGATCGAATCAAGGAGGATTTTTCCTGCCACTGAGTGGAGGGGTTGACTCCTGCAGTTCGGCCACAATAGTCTACTCCATGTGCCGCCTTGTCTGTGAAGCCTGCCCATTCTCCGGTAAGCTAGAATAGAATCATATCATTTGTATATCGTCGTTTGAGCAGCGACATGCGATAACTAAATGCGGGATTCATAGACAAACCTTGAGCGGAGGTCTCCTCGAGCTGAGGATTCCTCGATTCGAGGAACTGATCGACTGGAGAACGGTGTGGGATTCATAAACCAAACTCGACCTCGACTCGAATTTTGAGGATTCCTCGGAGATCCGAGGCCTCCTCAAAAGCCATGTTGGCATCAAATTGTACAGATGTTTTGTGAGATTGGCAACACTTTTGGATAACAGTGCATAAAGATTAGCCTGATAGTGCTGTGTTTTGTTTGTTTGTTGTTCATTTATTTTTCAATTATGGAAAAAAAGCGCAATTTATTCAGCAAAGAAGAGAGAGACACCTCAAACAAGTGTCCTCCGTAGGAAATTCTATTGGGAAGTTCATTTCTTCTTGTTTCTCTCTTATTATGATGATTTTATGTCGAAATTCATTTTAATTTTGTCTTAAAATTGTAATTCTTACCATACGATTCAGTTTTGAGGAACGCTCAAGGTACCTACCTCGGAACCTGGGGAAATCGGTCCTCGGAATAGGTTCCCTCCTCGGCTGGAGGCCTCCTCGACGTTGAGTTGGATTTATGAATACGGCCGTACGGAAGTCGAGGAGTCCTTGGAGGATTCCTCAAATCGTGCTTTCGAGGAACGATTATGAATACGGATTCGGCTAAAGGAATCCTTGAAAACCATCCCAAGGTCTCCTCAATACTCGAGGACCGTCTAAGAATCCCGCCCAATTTCCCCAGCTTTTCAGGAGAGACAAAAAACTGCCGGTGGCAATTTGCGATAACTTTCAGAAAACGTAAAACCTTGTCCATCAAACCCCATGCCACTTATCCCATGTTGATAACCAAGTTGAATTGTATCATGTTGGCAAAACTGTCAATAACGGCTCAGCGAGCCCGTTTTCACAAAACTAGTCGATTCGGCGGGAAAATTGGAATAATGATTGACCTCTAACCCATTTTGGTCAAAAAATAATTTATAGCATGTTGCTGGTTAAATGACGATATTCTACCATTGAATAACCTTTCAAAACATGATATTCATTGATAATATTGAATAACCACATTTATCACGTTTGCAGAGGAGGTACTCGCCAGTGTTCGGAACATGGTTTCCGACCAAAACTATTTTCCAAGCGATCCCAAAGAGTTATGTGGAAGACTATTCTTTACTTGCTATATGGCTACCGAGAACAGTTCTGCTGAGACCAAGGCCAGAGCAAAATCTTTGGCTCAGCAAATTGGAAGGTCAGTAGTTTACTGCTCTGTTTTTTTCTAGGTTTGGTCTTTTATACCCAGGAAATGGGGTGTAGAACTAAACTGACATTTTTGTTCTTTGTGACTATTTTATTACTAATGGATGTACAGGCAAGGCCCCACCTCGTCTGTACCTACTCGTCGTTTTTAGTGCCAACTTTCACAGTGTCACGACAGTTGCAACCAAAGTCTGGATACAGCAAATTGACGGTGAAGCGGCGAACCCTCATATCTCTAAAATCGCTAAATGTGGCAGGAACGGCTGATGCGTGTTATCACTTCTTCTTCTTCGCTTCTATGCTATACGTGAAAACTCTTCTTCACTTTTAGGTCACTTTGAAATTTGTCCTTGAGCTAGCGCTCAAGTACATAGGTAGGTACATCAAAAAATCTCATTTTGGTCAAAGTGGAGATACGAAGATTCACCACTTCACTGTCGAAATTTGGAGTATCTCACGAGTCTACCCTCAAAATTCCAAGTCAAAAGACCCAAAATTCTCGTGTGGTACAGATAAACTGACAAATGAACAAGGAGCCTCACCGCGGTTCACAAAAAAATCCTTGAACGATTTCGATCTTCACTTGTAGTCATCATCAAGAAGTCTGAAAGAACAGGACCAAAAATCTGATCACAATTTCATTAGTACATAGATAGGTATATAATACATGAGAATTATTCAGATTCTTTATGTTGAAGGTACCTCATTGTTTAGAAGGATATGGAAGAACAGTAGTCAGTTTATTTCTGTTTCCAATATCGACTTTTACGAAGTAAAAAGTACTCCTCGTGAAAAAATGGCAAATCTGCCAAACCAACGCAGGGCGTAGGGGGGAAAATGAAGTGTAAAGTGCAACCATTATAAAACTGCCCAGGAAAGTTATCTAGTTAGAAGCTGGTTTAATCGCAGGGACCATTATGCCTACCATGGTATATATCATACCCCCTCTGGAGATACTGGGCAGTCCCCATAAATGATCACAGCGTGATTATTACAAAACCTATCATTACTGCACCTTTAGTTGACTGATCTGAAGCTTATTAGTAGGTGAGCGAATGACCTAGGTACATTTCCACAGCACTCATACAGAAGTCAACGTTTCTGGCGCTGTGACTGCTCTACTGAATATTTTCGCCCTGGTGACTGGGATGAGGCCAAAGTTTTCTGTCCACGGTGGTACTCCGAGAGAATGTCTGGCTCTTCAAAATGTTCAGGTTGGTGGTTGATTGCTGATTTCCTAAGTCCCTTCTCCGTAAAAACCGTATTTTGGCACTCCCAGTTTTACAAATTTGGTTTTTTGAGGAATGGTAAATTTAACGAATTTTCGTTTGTTAGGTGCTAGGTAAGTACTCTCTTGTTTTCGAAATCCCCTCCTTTTGGCCACTAGGTACCCTCCCTTGCATTCCTTCTGGGTCAGAAGTTCTGGTACTCACAAGTTCCCAATGGACGTTGCCATACCACCCAAGTATCGATACTCGTTTCGATACGATTTTTCTTGAAGTATCAATACCCAACATTATCGGAAGAAAAGTATCGATTTTTCAATACTATTGGATCAAAAATATTGATAATTTCGATACTTTTTCACGTTAAAAAAAAATGTAAAAGGAGAGAGGTCATCAATTCATTAATTTATTGTATTACGGAATTTATTAATTACATATATTATGTTCATTCTGCTTTAAATGATTATACAAAATAGAACAGAAGGATTATTTAAAAAGAAATCAGAGGATTATTTTTAAAAATTGTCTTCAGGAAAATCAGTTTTTGCAAATATTTTGGCAAGAATCTATCGAGCGATTGACAATATATCGATATGCCAACAAACAAAATCCAGTAAATACATGAGCCTAGGGTGGCTAGAGCACTTTGAACTCTGAACTCCCCTCAGGTGGGCTGATGTTTGGAGATTGTTTGAGAAGTTGTATCATGGATATTTCACTGCCAGGGTCTGTGGTGGGAACATTTTTTGTTTGGAAATATTTTCTAGGGAAAAAATACTGGGTGATATCGCTCAACAAGTATCGATACTTTCGATAATATCGAGAGAAGTATCGATACTTTCGATAATATCGAGAGAAGTATCGATACTTTCAATAATATCGAGAGAAGTATCGATAATATTGATGGAAGTATCAATACTTCCGATAATATAGAGAGAAGTATCAATACTTTCGATAATATCGAGAGAAGTATCGATACTTTCAATAATATCGAAAGAAGTATCGATAATATTGATGGAAGTATCAATACTTCCGATAATATAGAGAGAAGTATCAATACTTTCGATAATATCGAGAGATGTATCGATACTTTCGATAACTTCGAGAGAAGTATCGATACTGTCGAAAATATCGAGAGAAGTATCGATACCTCAATATATCGGCAGTATCGCAACGTCCCTAGACTTCGCTAGCTCTCATTGTCCCATTTCCATGTACTTTCAATATAAAATTATTATGCTATTTTTTCAGGCGAGAGTGCGAATGGTAATCGCGTACCTGTTCTCCCAGTTGATGCTCTGGGCCAGAAACAGACAGGGAGGCCTGCTCGTCCTCGGTTCAGCCAACGTGGACGAATCCCTTCGCGGTTACCTCACCAAGTACGACTGCAGTTCGGCCGACGTCAACCCCATCGGTGGAATCTCCAAGACTGATTTGAAATCATTCCTCCTGTATGCTAAAACTGCGTGAGTTGATTCCTTCAGAAATCCAAAATCACCCATGTGATTTAGTTTGCTTCAGTACGAAATTTTCGCAAAAGGATTATTGAAAAATCCAAGTCAAGAGCGTTAGGAGAGCAACCAAAATGCTATGCGTAATGTAATTTCACAAATAAGGTATTGAGGAACTGCCACAATTGTTGGGTGATGTGTTTGTTACTTTTTATGAAGGTTCAATTTGCCCGTTCTGGGGGAAATCATGAGCGCCGTGCCAACTGCGGAGTTGATGCCTCTCAGCGAAGGTCAGCTGGTCCAAACGGACGAAGCAGACATGGGAATGACGTACGCCGAGCTGTCAACGATGGGACGATGTCGAATGATCGAACGCGCCGGTCCCTACACCATGTTTCTATCACTGCTTTCCAGATGGAAAGAGATTTCTCCGCAAATGGTAAACAGTCACGGTGTTATCGTGGGAGGTCTGTTGTCATGGTTTTGTTTTCTGAAGGCTTGAAAGTAGTTGAAGATCGGTGATGGCCTAGTAGTGGATACAAGGACTCTTAGCACTCTATAAAATCTGGAGACCAACATCAGTCAGCCAATCGGTCAATAGAATGGGGAGCTTCCACGCCTCAGCACAGGCTTAGGACTTATACCATGGAACACGCTTTTCCTGGCACCTAAGTAACAGAAAACATTACAAAATTGTGTCACGGAAAAACAAGTAGCGGAAAAACTTCTGATGCTTTTTAGCGAATTTTCGAATAATAATCAGCTATTTCCAAATTTGCTCTGATAGAAGTTGTCGGCACCCGTTAGCTGACTCACGATTGTGGATTAGGCTTGGGACTTCGTTTATAGTCCCATCTAGGCGGGAGGTGTTGAGTTTGGAAAGTACTTATTTCACAATTATCTCTGGCAGTTGGTTATTCTAGCACTCTTGGAGCTGCCCTTTCTCATACAAGCTAATAATTCGTACGTAGTGTTTTTTCACACTTGTGCATCAATCACAACCTCACAAAAATCGCTTATACATTGTATAACTATCCATGCTGAGAACACAATAAAGGAATGGTGTGACCATGGAAACTACTTTTTAACCTAAAGTACACTCTTCATGCAGTTCTATAAGCACACACCATCCATAATTGTTTGTTCTTTATTTACGTTACAACTATATTGACCATATCTAGCAACTTTCCTTGGCCAATTCTTTATTTAACGTTTTGTGGAATATAAATCATTATCCATATTTACTACACATCACACTGCGTTAATTTAGTGGGTCATCACAAGGTCCATCAGTTCGGTCCTCTTCAGCCTTCGTACGTCACCGCTGTTGTTCAGTACTTCAGTACCCGCTCGGTGTGATGACCTCTGCACTAAATGTGGTAATGGGGTCTGCGCATGAGAAAAAAAAAATTGGAAAAAAACCCATTTATTATGTTATTTGAGTTGCCACGACTAGTAAACACTATTTATCAGGACAAAAAACTCCATGTGGGAAATCGTGATGTTAAAATGGAATGTTTTGCATTTCGCGCGGGGGGGGGGGGGGGGGGGGGGGGGGGGGGGGGTGAGACGTAGGTACCTCCCGCTGCCCCCTGCTGTCCCTTTAGAGACCGTTCGTGGATACTACACGTTGTCAGCATGGATGCGCTTCGACCAATCAGGCGCTCCATTTCCGCGAGCATTTCTTCAAACGTTCACATTTCTCTTCGTCGATAAAAAAAAATAGGGATACCACATAATTGTGAAATAACCTCACTTTGCCCATTTTGAATCGATTCCCTTTCAATCAAAATTGTAAAAAAAAAAAAAAAATCATGCGCAGACCCCATTGGCTCATTTTCGAAGAAAAAAAACCCAAAAAACTCCTTCATGCTTCAATATTTCACTCCAGGGGTAGGATTTTTATCCTGTCGTTTTGTTCACATTTACAGGTAGCTGAAAAGGTTAAGCATTTCTTCAGGTGCTACGCTCTCAACCGCCATAAAATGACTGTACTTACCCCCAGCGTCCATGCAGAGGTGTACTCGCCAGATGACAACCGTTTTGACCACAGGCCTTTCCTGTACTCCATATCTTGGAGATGGCAGTTCGCAGCTATACAAAAACACGTAAGTTAAGTTTTAAATTATTAGTTTTAACCAATATTTTTCGTTATCGATCCCTATTTTTGCCAATTCATCTTAGGCTCAAGGTGGATACCAGTTCGGTATAGAAATAAATAAGGAATTTATATTTGTAAGGACGGGATTTGACGATTATCGTCTTACTAATTTATTTTTTTCGTCCTGGCTTCTGGCGGTAGAGGAGGCTGATGCTTTTGCGTCGGCTCCTTCCATCATCAGTCTGGGTGGCCGCCATGGTGGGTGGGGCTCGGGGCCGGTTGGGTGGTCCTAACGTCCCCTCATGTTTCACTTGTGCTTTACGCCCTCATACTGACTGACCGTATCATTTAGACCTGTACTATATACCAATCTGTATGGCAGTACCAAATATATATCTATCGGAATATATCTATCCGATATAGATATCTATCTATATCGGAATAGTGAAGGAAGGCTAAAACTGACCAAAGAGAATATTGGCAAGGTTTTAAGGATTTGATAAAAGACAAGAGTTCGTTTTGAGAAAGTAACTAGCTCTAGATCGACCACCAGACTGAATCCAAGAGGCTTGAGCCATCTGTGCTTATATAGGGGATTCCCCGAGGCCCGTGGGTTTTTCCAAGGGTTGACCCAGTTGGTGGGAGATCCGTCACGTTGTTGTATTTTATTGAAGTGAAATTATACTCTATTCTGGGTGGTCTCCCACAATATTAAATGTGAACGTAAAAGAACTTTTCAAACATTGAGCAGCTATAATAATCTGGTAGATATTTTGTGTGCATGGGGTCGCCACACCACCATTCAAATCGTTGGAATTCGTCCAGATTAAAATTATGTTATTTATTTTTAGAACTTATTCTTTTGTGTTTCAGCTTCAACTCCTCTCAGCATCTGAGAACGTCAACTGCGTTTCAAACATTTCCATCAAAGATATGCCTCCAATTCCACCTGTGAAGCCCCGAAAAAACGTCAATTGTGAGTGGTTGTTTTCCAATCATCAATAAGAATAGGAATGATGACACTGCGTGAAAGTCATACATTCAGACGTAGCGTAGGTCATGATGGCAAACATCTGCATCAAAATTGGTTCAATCAGAGCTTGGACGTAAAACGTTGGCTCGAACCAGGCTTGTGATCGCAGCTTGATAATCCACTGGGATTGGATACCGATGTCTTTGTCCCATAGATCCAATTTTCTCCCACATTGTCTAATTCTTTGGTTCAAAATTGCCCTTTAGTTCAAAAGAAAACTATTTACTCTAGCAGAATACCCCAAATTAATTGATACCGTAGTTAAGTAATGTCAAATTTAATGTAAGCTACGATAACTAACTATGATTGTTCTCTTTTTAGCTGATGGAAAAGGAGGAGTGGTTGTGTAGGAGCTCTAGCGATGCCTCGATTAAATCAGGTTACCACTTGATTCCTGGTCAACATATTGTGGTCTTCAAGCCACCGAGTCACCGTTTACTGAGCCCTGGCAGCCAAGTATCTTCGTGATCTTCTAGAATGATTTTAATGATAATCATGGTAATGGAGAACTTGCATGGGTGTGAATTTCGCATTTTTAACCTCAAAATCTGATTCAGCGCCCTTCAAAACCCCTTAGTGCGAATTTTCAGCTTGAAATTACGGCTGGTTTGCCCAGAAACTTGAAAGGGAGCGCGTGACGTCAATTAGATTCCGCAAAAGGGGGCCCCGCTCAGGCAGGTTCCAGTCAGGTTGCAGTCAGTGATGTCAGTTAGGTTCAAATCACAAGACATATTTTCGGTAACTTTCAATAGTCGGATATCCCTCATATAGCAACTTTTTTGGAAAGCCCTCATTAAGATCTTTCAAATTACGAAATAAAAACTCACCATGCAGGTTCCCCATTCTTGTTTATAGTCCAGTCAATATAGGAAATGTAGATTACAAATTCTGGGGTACTTTTGTTCTGAGTGGATTACCATGTATTTTGAGGGGCTGAATCCGAATCCGAAGAGTCCTACATTTTAAAATGGCCTGAACCATGAATTATGGCCAAAAAAGTGGGACTTTTCAGTTTTTCACTTGTAATTCGGAAAATATCAACTTTTCGGAAAAAACGTCGATAATATACAAGAATAAACTAGAAAAAATTCTATACAATTTATGTCCATAACGATTTTTACGCAGGAGCGACCGTTCAGGCGCTAGAGCGCGTTGAAGTTGGCGGTCTGCTGCGAAAGTTGAGTCCCCTCTACTGTGAAGGAGGGAACGCTTCTCCGTCGCGAAATATGACGTAACCAACCGAGCCAGCCCTCGCCTTTCCACTGATAGAATCATCGATTCCATTGAAAACAACTTTTCCAAGAGAAAAATAAGTTCCATTCATACTGCATGAGTTCATAAATCATAATGATGAGCGAATTTTCAAAGAATAAGTTTACCCGATTTGGTGGGTGATTCTTGTGGGAAATTTCACGCTGATTCCGAATATACTCTTCAGGGACTCAAATGCTTCTCCACAGGCTATTGCCAACTCTGGAAAGCAGTTCCTTGTTGCACTGTACGGAGGCCCAGAGGCAGAAAGTGTCTCTCTGAACAGCGTACGGTACAGGGCTTACATCAAACCGTCTTTCAACAGAGTCTCCAACTTGTCCTCACTCCCACCAACAGAAGTTGCAGCTGAACAGCACTTATACAGGGTGTACCACCAAGTTCAGTTGTGGCTTGGTATAGAAAAAGTGCCAGAGGAGTGGGCTGGGAAAGGGCAGCAAACGGCCTCCTACCAGTCTTGACAACACTACCGCCAGGCCCGGAAGCAATCCTCAACAAAATTTCTTGCAGATGTCGCCAAGACTGCCGCCAAAATTGTGGTTGCCGTATGGCAGGGCTGTTCTGTACTCTGCTTTGCCTCCACTGTGGAGGGACTAACTGTGAGAATGGCAAGACTTGGAGCGTTGATGATGATGAGGATAGTGTCAGTGAGGAAGAAGATGATCCCCCCCACATTGGAAGCAGAGGAACTGAGGGAAGTACTTTCGCCCCTGACCATAATGGTGGAGGAGTGCCTCTCAAGTTCAGACTTGAAACAAGATGACGCTGCACAACCGTCAACATCAGCATCCCAACCGAAACGTCGACGATTACAATAACAATAATTATTGTGATTACTGTTGAATGATTTATTGAATTTTGAATGATATAAAATAGATTAACTGTAATTTCTTGAATATTTTGAATTTATTATGTGAAAAGAATTGGATTTTTAATGAGATTTCATGTTAATATACAATTAAGACTAAGTAAAATATTTACTACGTATCTTATATTTTTTTGACCTCTCCCTTCATAGCAAAATATGAAATTTCATGAATACATGATTATGGTACTTACATAAATATAGTACAATTATATGTACCTACTATAATACTTATTATGATATATAATACATCACAAGTGAATAAGAATTGATATAACAGCATTCCAGCTGCCGCGGAGAGGCAAGGAGGCCGCCTTTCCAGCGCTCCCTAGCCATAGTCGGCAGAACGCCTTGACTTCAACGCGCTCTAGCGCCTGAACGGTCGCTCCTGCGTAAAAATCGTTATGGACATAAATTGTATAGAATTTTGTCTAGTTTATTCTTGTATATGGACGTTTTTTCCGAAAAGTTGATATTTTCCGAATTACAAGTGAAAAACTGAAAAAAGTCCCACTTTGGTTCCGGCCATTTTAAAATGTAGGACTCATCGGATTCGGATTCAGCACCTCAAAATACATGGTAATCCACTTAGAACAAAACTACCCCAGAATTTGTTTTTATTCGACGAATTTTCTCCTACAGGGTGATTCAGGACGGAAGCGAAAAAAAAAATTGGGTGAAACTAGACCCGAAATGGGGTAGAATGCCACCAACCGCACCTTTTTATCCCAATCTGTTCCCAAGATATAATTTTTTTCAGAAAACCA